>DF357447.1:7754-18471 GCA_000787875.1 Solanum virginianum | reverse complement strand
GCCTTCTTGACTCAACAATTCGATACATAATGCTTTAAAGCACAGACTCATTAGTTGAGAAATCAAATAATTTTATTTTTAATTTTTAATTTAGTCATTTCTCTATTATATTTTTTAAAATATCATATTTATTATATTCAAAGAATAATTCATTTCTCTATTATTTATTATTTCATCTCAATTGGATGGAGAAAGTACTCACTTTGTTCATCTTTAATGTTATTATTTAGTATTTCGAGATCAATTTGGCTAAGCATCAAATTTAAAATCTAAAATCTAAAATTTAAATGGTTAAAAATTATACAAAATATGTTATAAATTATAATCCCCTCATATTAATATAATAAAAAAATAATGTATCTGAATAGTGGCACTGATTTTAAAAAAATCCTTATGTCAATACTAATTTGTCATCTTCTTTATACAATTCTATCAACTGAATTTTGGTTATTGGGAGAGCATGGCCATTGCAAGCTTTAGTTTACCTCTTACGTATCGTCAAAATCCTTCTTCTTCTCGCAGATGCAGCAGCAGCAGCAGAAGTTCGTTTGAGAAGCCAATTTTGGTCCCTTCTTCTACTTCTATAGCCAACAAAACCCTGCAGGAAATTCGAAATTCTGGAGTTATCGCTTGCCTTCGAGCCCAAAAGTAACATTTTAAAACCATTTTTGTTTAATTTTTTTGGTAAATAAAGCTAATCAATGTGAAATCTGAAGTGGGGTTGCTCTGAAATTTGAATATAGTTTGATATTAGTAGTGAATTTGTGTTGAGCTATCAAATTCTTGGGTAGAGTTAGTTACCATATGTTGAAGTCTTTGGAAAATATCTTCTCTATCTCTACGAAGTAACGACAAGGTCCGTGTATATTGGTATGTTGTTGTTGTAGCTAGTTACCAACAATATTTATCCTTACAACTGCAGTATTCCTGTTATTTAAGCTCCCATTTGGCCATAGTTGTTGGAGTAGAATCTTGAAAATTTAAGTTTTCGAGGTGTGATTGTTTGAATTTGAAGTTGTGTTTGGACATGCATTTTAGTGCGAATAAGTTGAAGTTTTGTGAGTGAAGTTCAAGCTAGTTTTTGGAAGCTGAAAATATTTGACGATTAGTTTTCAAATTTTGATCAAATTTCACGGCCAAATAGATATTTGAAGATAAATCTTCAAAATCTTGCTTACTATATGGAAGTCCTTTTATTGAAGAGTGATTACTTTTGTAACAGGGTATTTTTCTCTTTAAATATATAGTCAAAAAGTGGTTCCCAAAAATGCTAAGCTTTGAAGCCAACTATGTAGATTATTTAGGGAAGGAGAGTTTTTCGCCATGCTAACTTAGGGATTTAGTTCTCGATTGCAGATTGCTGTTTGGTAATCAAACTTTTGTGTATAAGTGTCTTATAATCTGGATATTAGAAAAGTTTATCTTGGAAAAAAGTAGTACTTTTTAACTAAATTTGGTTTATTTCGCATTTTCGTCTCCATTTTTTCCTGCCGTTTCAAATTTCTTATAAACATGCAAAAGTGAAGTTGCACCTTTCCATGTTGTTTAGTGCAGACCTGGCTAATCGAGCTGCACGCGCCGCATTGGACGGTGGAATTTCAGTTGTAAGTTTGAATCTATCTGATATACTCATTACCCCTTCATCCCAAGTTCATTGTCCAAGCTTAACTGATTTAGGTATAGATATTAGAGTTGAAACTCTCCATGATTTATAGAATATCACATCATTTTTTTCCTTTTACGCAAGTGGAAGATAGTACTTTGTGACTAACCCAAAGGAAAAGAGAACAACTTCAACTTGGACTACTATATTCTGGGCAACTTCTTGAAACATATATCATGATTTGTTAGATAGATTTAAAATTTTGCATCTACGAGACCAAATTCTCTTTAATGAAGTATTGTGAAGGTTTTTTGGTTCTTACATAGGTTTTGCAATATGATAAGAAATTTGTTACTATCTAAAAGTTTCTTTCTATACTTGAAATAGCCCTGACATGGTAAAATGAATATCAACTGCAATGTGTTCTTCTACCTTAAGACTTAATGTTGTTAGTTACTAATGTATACTGAAAATCCCCCTACACTTAATATTGGAAGACTGCAAAGTTAGAGAGTATAGGTAAACCATTTTCATTTCTTTCGACAAAAAAGATCAAGATCTTGTTGCTTTAAAGGCTTTTAGACGAGAGAAGAGGTAGACTTAGCAAAAACTAAAACTTAGGTAACACCATGTTCCAACATTTGTCATGATACCTTGCTGTTGCACACTACTTCTTTTCCTTAAATGTGAATGTGAGTATTCTCTCTGTTATGAGGATATTTCCACCTTTTCAATGCATATTTTGTTCAGAGTATAAAGAGGTGTTCTGATAGTCTTTATCTTCTAACATTGCAGCTGGAAATTGTGGTGTCCACTCCAGACGTTTTTGAGGTACTTTGAGACATGCAGCTGCTTGTTCTTTCTCATGCTGGAAAGCAGTAAACACTTGGCTGACTTATGTGCTTCCTTCCCTTTATGCAGGTGTTAAGAAACCTAGTACATGATTATCCCACAAAAACTTTTGGAGTAAGAATTCACAAGCTACTTTTATTAATTCACAATATTTTGGTTCAAAGAAAAGGAAGGGAAGGGAAAGAAGGACAGGAACTTGTTGTGTTCCCTCTCTTGTGTGGGAACTTTCCTTGTTGAGCGTCTGATGTAGCTGAAAGGAAGTAGAAGACGTTCATTTCGATAATTTTTTTTTTGCCTGATTTCTTCTTTGGGGATGGGGGTGGGGGATGGAAGCAGCCCTTGACTTCAATTAAACTTGTTTTTTACTTCCCGAAGGAGGGAAAGAAGTCTTTTGTAATTTCTTGGCTTTCCCTCTACCATAACCTCCCTTTATCACCCATCAAAGTGTGGCGTAAATTCAGTCTTAACATCCTCAACGGGTCTGCTTCTTGGTAGTTTTTCAGTCCCTTTGTTATTGTATTCCAAAAGTTTTTAAATTTACCTTTGCTTAAGTGCAAACTCTAGTTTCTTTAGTAGTTATTCCTTGTTTGTGATTTGTAAGACATTCTTTCTCGCGGCATGAACATTTGTTTGTGGATAAGCAGGTGTACCAACAGTAAGGGCATGCTTGTCTTTATCCAACAAAGGAAACATCCAAATACCATAGTGTCAACTTTATGTATTGTGGACTCTGTGTAAAACATAATTAGGACATGCTACCAATTGTAATTGTAGGCACGTGTTCTCTATGTTTGCAGGTTGGAACAGTATTACAGGCTAAAGATGCCAAAGATTCTATAAAGGCTGGAGCTAAATTTCTGATGAGTCCTGCAACAGTTATGGTATGTGCTGGTGTTTCAACCTTTCAGACCTTATGCCAAATCCAAATGCCTATTTAAGTGTATATCTTATACAAAAAAGATCAGTTCCTATTACCTGCGAATGTCTTTAATGGATATATATATAGTTGTGAATGCCTAAATGGTAGTTGTATTTCGTGTCCATGGCGACTGTTTTGTTTGATTCTTGCATGTTTTTCCTTTATCTCAGGATATTCTAGTTGGTGTCTCACAGAGTGGTGCTCTTTATATACCTGGAGTAATGACCCCCACGGAGGTACTGGAAAATCTTGGTCTTCATTTCATCTTGTGATCGTACACCAGAAAAAGATATCAGGATTTTGCCTTCAACGACTTGGGAAAGGGCAGAGCCCCTGCCAAGTGCTGTGTTTTTTAATGCCCGTCTGTATCACACAACTGGGGACACACTTATTTCTTGAATATCGACAAGATCTTTTCATGTCATGAAAATATTCAGATTATAACCGCAGAGTAATGAAATTGTTTTATGATCCTGCAGATATTATCTGCTTTCAATGCAGGTGCCAAAATTGTAAAGGTGAGTCATGACTGTTTTCAATTTGTCCCTTGCTCTATGGTTTACCACTTTAGCTTGCAGGATTCTTCGATCCCTAGCCTATGAAAGGATGTGATGGGTAATGTTTATTGTTTAAACATTTGATATATAGTTAGTTTTTGTCGGAGTTTTGTTTAATCAACCGCAGGAACTCAATACTCTGTTAGTCCAGGTATATGACATTGGAATTCTGTGAAAGAATCACTTTGATTTATATTTCCACTCCATGCTATCATACAACTACAGTACAAATATTCACCTGCTCTACATGTGATGTATGTCATGATGTTTGTTCCTTCTGTTGAAATGAATGTTTGTTTTTACGGAGGGTAGCTTAATAAATAACTGTCTCCGCGGTGATCCTTTTTACAACTTCCTTCTTCTTTTTTGGGCTTTTACGTAGGTTTATCCTGTCGCTGCACTAGGTGGTGTTGGGTACATTTCAGCTTTGAAAAGGCCTTTTTCTCATATCCCTATGGTTGCATCACAAGGCATAACAATAGGTTGGTTATCTAAATAGCACTCTTGGTGATAAGCCCATATTTTATTTACTAATCTTTTCTTTTAGATTAGTCATCAGTCGATTTTCAAAAATTATCATCTCAGGGACATTTCAAAAAGTTCTCCAGTTCTTTTCATTTAGAAGATAACTTGAAGGATCTGCTTCACCTGTTGGTAGTAATGAAATTCGAAATGTTGTTTTTGCTAAAAGTTTATCTTCAACAAATTCTTATGGAGCTTATGGTGATAGTGAAAGGAATAATGCAATATGGCCCGTGCCCTTTGGCTCTTCTTCCACCATCTCTCCATCAGACGAGGAAAACTTAAATGAGTTCCAGGAGCTACTGACAGCAAGAGAAGTGTAAAAGTTCTTAAATCATCATACTAATCAAAATTTACTATGTTAAAAACTGATTTAGTATGTGGAAACGAACTGTCTGTATTAGTTGATCGTCTGTGTTTTTCATTTATTACCGCAGTATCTGATATACACTTACCAAGAATCTGTTGTTTCTCTAGTCTGTCATGTCTCTCTTACTATCTGTTACATTGTATGAGAAATGATGGATAGTTGTGCTTTGGTACAGATTTGGTTGGGCAATACATTGGTCAGGGAGCATCCGCAGTTGTTCTATCCGATGCCATATTTGATAAAGAGGCAATGAATCAACAGAATTTCGATAAAATATATCAACTTGCAAGCCATGCAGCTTTACAGGGTAAACAAGCTATTGAAAGGTCCAAATATTAGGTGCTGATGCATCTTTCGATTTGTTAAAACCCCATGGAACTGCAGTAATTTATGAGAAACGAGAAATCAGATTAAGCCGTCCCTCATCCTGCTTCAAGTTTGGTAAGCGATAACGTACTTTTAACTGTTAAAGTGACTTTCTAGATATGCACTAAGTTTGTGGCCCAATTATATGATGCATTAGTCCCTAAACCTTTGCTATCAGTTGTTGCCTGTATCATATGATGACATTTGAAATGTCTCTCAAATGTAAAGAATAGAGTCCTAGGTTCAGAACTAAATATGTCCACATCACATCAAATGATCAAAACATACACTTGCATAGTACTCAAAAATGGAGCCAGACGCGGCTTTCCTTTTATTTGAATGTTGCATCTTGCATGTCTAAATTCGATCCTTAGTATAACTACACTTTGACTTTATATCGTGCAGGAAAAACTAAGCTGTGCTGGTTTCAGGACCTCAGTGGACTTTAAAAATCAGATGGTTAAACGGAAAACAAAGGCTGTAAATGGTGGTTACTTCAGTCTGTGGGCGATTTACAGTCAGTTGAACCTGTTGGGTATATGTTGCCGTCCATCAAATCGTCTAAATCTGGAAAAGGATGCAGACATGCCAGATTATAAGGTTGCTAAATCAGTTGCTCTTTCACAACTTCTTTGTTGTTCTTGTCTAACAATTCAGCTGGTGATGACAGGCTAACTGAACTCTTGTATGTAGAACCCACGAAAATTACAACAAATTGTCGTTTCAATTTTTTTAAAAAAATTTATTGTTGTTGCAAAAATATCACAGGCAATTAGCACAGAATTACAAAAAAAATATATATATATATATATATATCATATGTTTGCGTAATTATATAATATTAACTAGTGGTATAATGAAATATTAACTAGTTGTTATTGAAGGATTCAAAATGTAATTCACTTCTTTCCTTCGTTTTGTGTTCTCTGTGGAACCAAAGAAACTCTATTATTAAATTTAAGTCTATTTACTGTAAAAACACAACTACACATAATAAATACATGTGCTCATACACTAAATACTCATTTATTTGTAATTATATATATACTCAATCCTTTAGTTTGATTTCTATAAATACTTTAAAAAAAAGTCATTTTTATTGCATAACATTTTAGGAATGATTATATTAAGCTAAATGGTCAAAAATACCTCTCAACTTTATTTTATAGTTTGACGTTATTCTCATCGTTAAAACAAAGTTGAAAATGTTCCTGCCATTAATAAACTTTTCACTCATATCCTTTAATTGAATAGGAAATCCAAATAACATATTTGCAACACATTATATGGTCAAAAAAGAGTATTTCTTTTGTGTGTGTAAAAAAGCCCCTTTATCTTTGTGTAGTAAGTAACAATGTCACTAGGTCCTTGAACAAGGCCACTGAGCTCTTTTTGCAGCTGAAACAACTTCGCGTCACTACTTTGCCCAAACCTTATCTACTCGTGCCTACATGGTGTAAAATTTCTTACTATAGTAATATCAGTTGCTTCTCTTGGCCCGTGATTTTTTCCCTTATTTAGAAGGATTTTCATGTAAAATTCTTAATGTCATTATTTTTTCATTTTTATTCATATTATTATGTCATATTTATTTTGTGTTAGTCCATATTTTTCCCAACAATGTCCACGTAACTTTGGCTTCCAATCAATAGTCAATTGGCTGATGGAAAGTGCCCAATGGTGTCACCATTTCATTGGATTCAATTAGAGGTTGAGATACATCTACTTCTACACACACAAGTGTAAGAAATGTGCTCCATACTACCTGTGAATTGGTTGTCCAATGCCACTAGCAATCTTGGTCGGTGTGAATTCGTTTCTGTGCCTTGAACTACTCTTTGAGAATATCTTAACACAATTGTGTGTTTCGAGTTTGTTTGGGTAACATCTTGGTCTTTATTTTCATAAACAAAACTGTTTTTTCTTCGTAAATGATTTCTTTGTTGCTTTGCAAGCCAGATAATCAAGTGCAATGGCAACTGACGAGGTGTGTAATCATCTTACGTTTTCGTTGTGTTATAGTTACATTAGCATTACTAATTGCGTGATATAATTTATGAAATAAGAGTTCATCTTGGAAGGCAGGAACATACTTCTGGCTTATGCTCGAGATCAAGGTAATATGAGTAAGCACATAAAGAAAACACTATACCTATGTGATTCTAATTTACGCTAGCGGTTTCTAACACACAAATTTTCTTTCTTGTTTTATTTCTTTTTTTGTCAAAGATGCATGTTATTCATACACTAATGGTGAAACTGTTCAAGCTTTGCATGTTGCAATCTACTCGGTGAATCCATTTGAGTTATCCACACAACAGATTGTGGATTATCTACCACGTTTGTTTGATTATGAGAACCGTCGTAAAAAGAAAGATCATTTGGGATGCTACTACAGCAACATCCAGAAAGGCTGGTTAAAGACGAGTATTACGTCAAAAGACTGTCCATAATAGACCGAGACATCATACTCGTGCCAAATGTATATTAATCATATCTTTCCACTGTTTTGTGTTATGTATTAGGTCACTAGGTACTCCATTCGAGACTTCGGGTTTCTTTTTCAAATAGGATTGCCTTTGCATTTGAAAAACTCATATGAGACTGAAATGATTATAAGGGAACAACCAATTCTTGGGGCTACTAAGGTGTATACGAGTTTCAAGAATTTTCAGGGAGAGATATATTAATTGCATGAATAGTTTCCTTTTTATTTAAACTCTTTGCCTGTGAAAAGCAGTGGGTTCTTTTCTTCTTTTCTCAAATTTTCAAATACTGTAAAACATATCTAGTAAAGATTTTAGAATTATTTCTGGAAGGATACATTTGTGTGAATTAACTCTGATACGTAAGTTAAAAGATGAAGATATGTCAAAAGTTAGAAAGTATTTTTTCCGTTTTTTCTTAAATGCTACTTGTTTTTAATATAATATTTAAAAAATATATTCAAAGTTAACTCATAATAATATTATTTATAAAAGTAGGATAATTGTAGATAATAAAAAGTTAGCCATTTTTTTTATAATACATTAAGATATTGTTATACAGACTTTATTTATTAATATGAAATTTGAGATTTTTATTTTAAAGTTTTAAAATATTATTAAAAAAAACATTAAACCTGACTACTAAAAAAATAACCCTTAACCACTTTTCCCACAATTCTCTACTCTCTCATCTAATCTACATTTTCTTATTCTCTCTTCGACTACCATAATCTCTTATTTAATAAAAATTTATATTAATATTTATGATATTAAATTTCAAAAATTATTTTAGAGCAAGCATCAAGTGTCAAGTTTCAATATTAATAATGGACTTTCGCTTATAACCATCTAGTTTTATGCAAATATTATATATCAATATATGTGTACTTATTTCAGATCATTTAAAATTTTAGCTTCATTAACTAAATCAGAATTAGTTTTCAAGAGAATATTCATCTCTGTAGATACTGAAATTTTATGGAACTCTCCGAAACGTGTTGGATCACAAGGTTTCTTGGAGGCCTTAAATCTTAGTTTATCCTTATATAAAAGGTATTATATTCTTTTAAAGAGACATCTTAGACTCTTCGGATATAACACTCTTCTTGATAATCAAATACTTAAAAAAGATCCACATAAACTCTTTTATCGAGATTAGAGATGTCAATACGCGCTGGCCATCCCATCCGGACTAGCCCTTATAGGCTTTGGAATTTTAGGCCGAGTTGACCCCTTTTTTTTATGGGCTAGAAAATAGCCAGCCTAACCCATTTGTACCTAGGCCGCGGGTCTTGCCGGCCCCCACATTTTTATTCTTATATTTTTTAATAAATTTTTAAATTAAATTATAATTTAAACATATTAAAATAAATAGCAACAAGACAATATTACATAGTATTAATATTATTATTACTCCCTCTATTCATCTTTACTTGTCCACTGTACTATTTTAAGATGTCCAACAATACTTGTCCACTTCATGAAATCAAACGATAATTGCAAACTTAAATTTGTAATTTACCGTTATCATTAATTCTAATAGTTATTTTCTCGTTATATTTTTCGAGACATTGTAATTGTTATATTCAAAAGGTGATTTAGTAAAATTGCTTATATTATTTACTGTTTCTTAATCATTGTACTAAATCAATAAAGGACAAGTAAAGATGGATTGAGAGAGTACATATTATAAAAATATATTTTGTATCTAGATTTTAATATTTAAAATTTTTAAATAAATTTTGAGCGTGGACTCTTAGTATCTTTAATACTCTAATTTATTTTTATTTTTAATTCAGCCCACAGGCCGGCCCAACCCATATTGCAAAAGCCCCACAAATCAGCAAGCTTATTCAGACCGAGTTAAAAAGACCATTTTTTAAATGAGCTCCAAAAATCATAGCCCAGCCCTGCTAAATCACGAATTAGGCCAGGTCGACCCAACATGCCTAACCCATTTTGACGGCTCTAATTGAGATTAAGTCCTAATCATTTAGTTCGAGAAATACACCACTATCGGTCTTCGAATCATCAAAAAGTCTTTGTCTCTGCATATCAAACTATGAATTTACCCCTTAGGATGGCTCAGATGTCTCTGCATATCAAACTATCACAAATTAAACTACTTGATTTGGAGGTTAAAGCTTGACATTTCAAGCTGATTGTTGCGGGGTTCAAATCCTAATTATGATATTTTTTATTCTCCTTCAGTTTTACCCCTGAGGACCCTCAATCTCGTATGGCTTCGCATGCCAAATTATTATAAATTTAGCTACTTGACGTGACGATCGGAGCTTGACATTTCATGGTGGATGTTATGGGTTCAAACCTCAGTTGCAAGGATGACCTCATATGTCTCTCCACGTGTTAAACTATTACAAACTTAGCTACTTGGCCTAGTGATTCGAGTTTGGCATCGCACGTTTGATTTCACAGAATCAAATATTACTTCCAACGTTTATATTTTCCTTCATTTTACTCCATAGGACGACCAAATCAATCAAATACCCCGTTACATCATGGGTTTGAACCTCAGTTGTAACATTTAGATTTTCCTTTATTTTTACCACCAAATCAATCAAATATCCCGTTACATCACGAGTTTGAACCTCAGTTGTAACGTTTATATTTTCCTTCATTTTTACCCCAGGACACCAAATCAATTATATACCTCGCGTGGTCAAATTATGTCAAAAACTTAGCTGCTTGGTCTAGTGGTTGGAATGTAACATCGTATGTCACAGGCTAAGCTACAAGCCAAACACAAAAAGGAAACACACCTTTGTTGACCCCAAGAACAACGACACCTTGTAGCACAAGGGTGTTGGTCCCTCTGATCTAGCACAAGGGTGTTGGTCCCTCTGATCTAGCACAAGGGTGTGACTACAATTTATTTTTTTATCACGTTAAAATTTGTTACAAACAATCTTATTTAGGACAGTATTATTTATACAGAAAAAGTTGATAATAAAAGCAATGGGAGTCATTATTAAGATTTTTAATGTCATATGGCAAGCTAGATCTCTCTGATTAAATAATATA
>DF357448.1:153349-164874 GCA_000787875.1 Solanum virginianum | reverse complement strand
AAAAAAATCAAAAAACAAATTTGTGTAATAAAAGTTTCTCTTCTCCAAAATCTTTCTACTCTTCCAAAATTCTCTTAGCCTAAAAAGCCTCCCTCATAAATATTAATACCAATCCTCTTCCAACAGTAGATACGTTAATTTTTTTATATGTATACATGCTTTATATTGAATAGTTACTTTTTCGTATAATTATCTTTTTATTGTTTGTCACAAGTAATTTTATTGGTTGGTTAAATAGTTACATTTTATTCATGAAATGGCTTATCTAACCAAATCCAATTCTCTCTCGAGGGAAAAGCAGGTCGCTTACCCTAAACAAAAGATCATAATCGGACAGAAGGCTTGATATCACCCTATTAGAGATTCTGATTCAAGTTATAATACTTCCTCAGAGCGATTGAACTAGTCTTTTGACTATTTTAATTTTTCTAATGAAAATTTTACTTTTTAGCAAATAAACTTAAAAAATTAGATAATAATAATAATAAACAAAATTTATAATGTTATCGATATATATAACTTAAACGCATAAAATGATTTAACGTACCTCCCCAATTATGGGACTGTCGATAAATGCTTTCAAACCTTCTTGGAACTTTGGTGCTATTTTGTTCACTACCTCAATAATATTTCTTTCCCTGAAAAAAAATAATTTTAATAATATTTTTAAAAATAATTTAAATATAATATATAAAAAAATCGAAAAAAAGAGTTACATACTTATATATTTTCAGTACTTCCAATGCAACAGCACAGGCAACAGGGTGTCCAGAATAAGTAAATCCATGACAAAAAACACCTAGTTGCAAAAAATGAAAATTGAAATATATATAAATAAATCCCATAAAAAAAAATTCTAAAAAATAAATAATTTTGTTGATAAGTTAATTATTTTATATTATATACTCACCAAGTCTATTGCTTTGAGAACTTATGACTTCTGAAATTTCAGGGCTTACAAGCACAGCACCAATTGGCATATATCCACAAGAAAGAGCCTAAAAAGAATTGAAAAAAAAAAACAAGTATGATATTTTTTATTTATTATTATTTATAGTAATATATAACAATATTATAATAAGTTTGCACTTGTATTAAAAGTGAATTATGCATGCAATATAAATATATTATAAGTGTTTTGAAATATATTGTGCTTGTTTGGTAAAAAATTGATACAATGTATTATAAGTGTATTAAACTGTGTGATAATGTATCAATAAAACATAGTATTGTATATGTTTCACAAATAGTTCTCTTTAATGTGTATTATAAGTATTCAATAAAAAAAATTATTATTACTATAAATGATAAATATTTTCTTAATATATACATTCAGCTTATACCCCGTCTTAAAAAAATTATACGTATTTCGCTATAACATATTTAAAAATATATTGATAACGTAAAAGAAATAATTAAAATTACATAATTATTGAAGTTAATTACCTTTGCTATAGAGACAAGATCAGGTTTAATGTTGTACTTATCACAGCCAAACATTGTCCCAAGTCTTCCAAATCCACATATCACCTCACCCGCGATAAAAGGTTTAATGTTGTACTTATCACAGCCAAACATTGTCCCAAGTCTTCCAAATCCACATATCACCTCATCCGCGATAAAAAGAATGTCATATTTCTTTAAAACAGCTTGAATCTAAAAATGAATACGAAGGAGTTAATTTTTTAAGTTAAATATAAATATTAAATGACGAAAATAATGGAACGTTTATATCTTATTCTTAATGAGATAAATACTAATCACATAAATATTTATAAATTATTTTTTATTAAAAATTTATAATTCAAACCTTTTCAAAATAGGTATCTGGAGGAACTATGACACCTGCTCCTCCCATGACTGGTTCAGCAATGAAAGCAGCAATCTGTAAAATATATAAGATATTATATGAAAAATGTTATTATATAAAAAATAATCTATACATATATCATAACTAAAGTAGAGGGTTGTTATGGACATTAATGATTAAGTTGTTCGGACTCTTCATCTTTGGTGTTGTACCCATGTCAACACGATATAGGTGTGGAATTTGTGTCCAATTTGGTCAATCGATTTTGGATACTTTGATCAAAATCGATGTGGAAAGTTTGGATGATTTTAATGATTTCTGTAATCAATATAAAAGATAAGATGAAATTGAAGAAATTGAATAACTTTTATATAGAAATTTCTATGTCACGCCTTTTCCTTTAATCTCCTTTCAGGATTCTCTTCATGTTTTCCATATAATATCTCATAATTTAGGTTTTATCACTCTATTCTTAGATATTTTAATCATTTTTAGACGAATCCCCGCATTCGTATTCATACATGGATCTATATCCCTGAATCTTAATTAAAAATTAGACGATGAAGGATCCAATCTCTAGATCTACACCCGTATCAGACACCGCACCCAAGTCCGAGCAACTACTTAGATTAGCGAAGAATCTATCGAAAATCATCTTTTTATTCCACAAAAGTAAGAATAAGATCTGTGTATCGTTCTCCATAAACCCTATTCTCTCTCTCTATATATATATGAAATGATTTTTTAATTATAATAAGTGATAAAAGTAGATTGAAATTACTGTTTCAGGCCCCTCTTTGAGGATAAGATTTTCCAAATTATTTGCCAACCTAGTTGAATACTCCTCTTCTGTCTCACCTGACATACATATTTAATTTTATGTTAGTAAAAATGAGCTCATTTTTACTAACATAAAATTAAATATGTATGTCAGGTGAGACAGAAGAGGAGTATTCAACTAGGTTGGCAAATAATTTGGAAAATCTTATCCTCAAATAATTATCAATAACACCATATAATATAAGATCAATATATATATATATATATATATATATATATATATATATATATATAAAGAGAAAGAGTAAAATTTTACCTGGCAAGTGATAGTTCCAATAATGTGGGCAATCAGTGTGCAAAATATACGGAGGTGGCAAATCAAATTTTAAATGTAGTGAAGGAAGCCTGCAAAATAAAATAAATATAACTGGATTAAATTTGAACGAATTAAAAAATAAATAAAATTTAACACATAAATTTATATTTATATAATTATTAAATTTGTATTTAATTAAATATCATCATATAAAATAAAATAAACAGTATATTACCCAGAGAGACCAGCACTCATGTAAGTGGAACCATGGTATCTGTTTGAAGGTGGTAAATCAGCCAAATAAAAATAAAATTTTAAAAATAATGATAAAAATAAAAAATAAAATTTAAAGACTAAAATTACGCATTGGCTCTAGAAATAATTTTCTTTTTATTTGGCCTCCCAAGGGCATTGTTGTAATACCACACCAACTTCACCTACAAATTACATATGAAATTATAATAATTTGGATAAATAATAAATAACATATTATAACAAATTAAATTAAATTTATATGATAAGAAAAAAATGATTAACAAAACCTGAGAGTCATTAGCTTCTGATCCACTATTTGTGAAAAAAACTTTTGCCATTTTATTTGCAGTAAACATATCTAGGAGCTCCTTTGCAAGATCCTGTATATATTTCAAAAATAAAATTACTTAATCAATCAAAATAATCTACTCCTTCCGTCTCAAAATAATTATTACGTGTAGTTTTTCGAAAATCCATTGACTAATTCTTTATTATAAATTAAATTAGATTTTACAATGTTATATTCTTCCGTTCATTTTTAGTTGTCATGTTGCGCTTTCAGAAGTCAATTCAACTAACTTGCAAAGTTGAATTTGATTATATAAAGTTGATATTTAAAAAATTTAAAAATTAAATATTCAAAAACTATACAAAATGTACTATAAGTTTAATTTTTTTCGTGTTAATATGTTAAATAATATATCTTAAAGTGTTAGTGATCAAAGTTTGTATCGTTTGACTCTCAAATATGAAACTATGACAACTAAAATGAACAGAGGAGGTAACTCTTTTCATATTAACATGTTAAAATATATATATCTTAAAATATTAATTAAAAAAGAATAAATTCTCGAAAAACGAAATAAATATTTTTGAGACGGAAGGAATAATAGTAATAAATCAATATTTTTGCTAATATATACCAGAGAAGGTTTTGTTGTACGATTCCAAAATGAATGATAAAATGCCAACTTGTTGAGTTGCTTATTTGCAGCTTCAATAAGACGAGGCTCACTTCCCCCTACAATAATTCAGATTCATTTCACATAAAATTTATTAAAATAAAAAAATATAAAAATTTTTATTTTATTTTTAAAGTTCGAATTGAAAATATCTGATGAAGAATAGAAAATATTTATTCATCACATGTCATATTTACACTATCAAACATATAACTTAATCCAATCAAAAATTTCACAAGCTTTGCAGAACAAATTTTATAATTCACTCTTAAAATCTAATTTATAATGTAAAAATATATCATTATGAATGTTGGAAAAATAAGAATATTTCACATCAATATAGTAATGAGGATAAGGCTTCCAAAAGAAACAAAAAAAAGATGCTCTACACTTTTCGAGAATATCTACCTTATGTAAGTCAATAATTTTTTTATATTTTTGTCGATCGATAATTTAAATCGTAAAAAAAAAAAAAAGGAGGTAATTTTAGTATACTAAAGTATTTGCTACGTGCAGAATTCAGAAAATATCTAATCATAAAAATTTATTATATGCAATTTTATTTTGTATTTGTTATTAAGACTATTTAAAAATCATAATTATTATAAATCTATTTTTCAAATTAAAGGAGAAACACATACATCTACTAATATTTACATGAATTACAGTAGATAAATTTAGCGGACTTGGATACAATGACATTACTTCTATTCACTAAAAAATAAGAAATCAGCATAGGACAAAATTATATAGCTAACCAATAAAAATGTCAAGTTATTATCCCACTTTGTTACAGATTAGTGAAGAATTTTAAGAAATTCAATCAGCTAGATCAGATAGTAGTGCCGGCGAAATGAATTCATATTTTGATAATCTGCTCAATTTATTTATATTTTAATAATTTGGGTGAATGACTTTTTTTATAAGTAAAATATAGGTAAAAATTTATATTCAACCCATGGAAATATGGATATTCATGGTAAAAATATGGATAAACTATGATTTAATTAAATAAGTTAAACTTCTAACTTCTTCTCACTCAAAATTCATTATGTTTTCTAATTTTTTTTAATTTTATTGACTTAAATATTTTGAAAATATAAATTTAAATAAACTACCTCTAAAAAAGTAGAAAAATATTTGTCAAAACTCTCCAATTGCAAATTACAATTTTTTTCATACTCCACCCAATACCACGATCCCTCCACGAGCCCTCAACCTCTCATCCTTCCACCCCCAAAGAAAATTATTTTTTAAAAAAATCTTTTTTCTTTATAAGAAATTCAAATTTTATTATAAAAATTGTAAATCCAGTTGAAAAACTTGGTACAGTGAGAAAACTCAACAAAGCCACTACAAATTAAGGTTATAAGCATGAAATTAATATGAGAAAAATTGAAAGTTGAATTTAAAAAAAAATATTATTTTTTTATCCCACTCTAACACTTGACCCCTCTCACTTCGACTGTTGGGGTTGAATTCCGAGTAGAAAGTTGTATATCGGGTCACTTAGAAGTTGGGTCCTATGATTAAATTGAAATCGGGATCGGATCCTAATTTAAAAGTCGAATCTCACATTGGATGTCGAATTTAGTTTTTATGATACAATACAATTAAATAAAATATTTTTAATATTTTTCATCCAAAAATAAAGTAAAATATTTTATTCATATTAAATTTTAAAGTAGAGTATTATTTGCTCATTAAAATATAGGTAAATTAGTATTTTACCCAATTCATTTCTAACCCAACCCATTTCTACCCATTTAAACTATGAACGAGTTGAATTATTACTTATTTTATATTAATTTATTTTTGACCCGTCCAAATTTAATCTGACCCACTTATATGCCACCACTATCAGATAGGAACTACTATCAAATTTCGCAGTTAATTCTATGTTAAAACAAAAAAAACTCATAAAAATGACATTTATGTCTTAAAAAAATATTTGTACTACCAAAAACATAAATAGGTAGATAAAAATAATGTAATAATTACGTACCTAATGTTGAGCACCATAAACCAGATAAAGAATCAAGGTACTTCTTCCCATTAATGTCATAGACATAACAACCCTATAACAAATTATACAAATGTTAAAAACATAAAATTTTAAAAATTTCGCAAGTAAAAAATAACCTACAAAATTTAAGTTATATACATTATCAGTACTGCTAATTATCTTTTTTTTATTTATTTATACGAATAATGCATATAACTTAAAATTCGAAACGAAAAATTCTTACCTCTGCCTTTTCTATTACTAAAGGTCCCATATCAATCATCCATTGTGCAGTAAAGGGTGCTAACATATCATGTCCTGTAAATCTGCAAATTAAATATGAACATATTTTGGTTAATCGTTATAACAGTAAAGTCATAAAATTATTTTTTTCATAATAAAGTAATTGAAATGTTATCAACTATAACAAATAATATTTCAGAAATTTTATCATAATAAATTACAAAATTTAATGTACTTTACCCATTACTAGTCTTGGCCATTTCTTCAAGCTTTCTTGAAATTGCTAAGGAGAGAAGGATGAAGTAAGAAAAGAAATAAAGAAAGAATATGGGGGCAAAAGTATATATAATAAAATGTTGTGATATATGGACCATTGATTATTTAATTTATTATTATATTATTTTTATTAGTAAAAATTATGCTGACATGACAGATATTTGAATTGGATGATACATACTATAAGAAATCAACAATTTAAAAGAGATACTGCAATATTATTTACCAGTGTATGAAGACTCTACAAGTCATGACTAAAGAATGAGTATCCCGATAGGTCACGACTACCTCAAACTAAGAGAAATAACTGAAACTGAAAAGAATAACGATAATGAGCCTCTGATTGCAAAGAGGTCTAACCACTGGCTAGTAAGAATGTTGGGTCGTCTGATGACACGCACACTAAGGGGCTCTGTCCCTTATGTCTGCATCGTAAAATGATGCAAGTTTAAAGAATATCAGTATGTGAAATGTACGAGTATGTAAAATAGTCAAAATAGGAAAACTCAGGATATAATGCTCAGATCATAGGCTTAATGTAGAAGATAACTCAAATCATAGGAAATGCAATATTATAAAATATTTGATTGAATACATAAATAAGTGCAACTCAATCTGTATCTCAAAATAAGATATATTTTAACTTGGGCAGTTTTCCAACCGACAACTATTACTATGAGTATCGCAATGATACAACGTCTTGCCCACGTTGTCAGAGTCATCCAATATCTTACCAGGGTAAGGGACGAAACTTAACTTATGGATCCATCTAAATTGGTCATCTCAGTGGCATATGAGGAGTCGTACAATGTTGGTACAATCATATCCTACATTGACTACGTAGTTTATGAGTTCGAGTTATTATTACTCTTACCAGTATCGGTAAAAATATAAATTTGATTTCAACTAAGTAGTTTATGAGTTCAAGTTATTATTACTCTTACCAGTATCGGAGCTAAATACTACTCCTAAAAATATAATTTATATACTCATAACTGTAAGAGTATTGTTACTCAAAATACTTCTTTAATATCTTAGGATTTAGCCCAACTTTAACTTTTCTCAACTTACTACTTATTTAGGAATATAAACTTCATTCAAGAATGCATAAAACTCATATCTTTTTTTCAACCAGTCTCAAGATAAACATTTAAAATTTATGCCCAATCTCGTACTTAACATGTATTTCAAGGAACTCATTTAATTCAAATTGTGCTCAAACTCTCTATAAACAACTTAAGAAAATAATCATTCTTCAATTCAAGCAAAGCATGACATAAATGATTTTCAAACTTCTTTAGGGTTCTTGTATATGCATGATTACTTCATAACTTTAAAGAAATCTACTCAATAATATGACCCTTAAAAATAAAATAAAATAATTCACAAGAAATACTTGATAGAATTCTAGGATTTTCCACAAAATCAACAGTAATAACTTAGGCTTGACTTTTAACTAAATTTCTTAGGAAAAACATGAATAAGACATGAGAATAAGTTTTTTAGTAGCCTTACATATCTAAGCACGAATTTTACTCAAAAAATTTAAGAGATTTTCTTAAGCCGTAGCTCTTCTCCTTTTCTTCCTAATTGCTATTTTCTGAATGAATTACATGAAAGTGAAAAGAATAGGCATAAGTTACTGATTTTAGGGTAAAAACGACTTCAAAACAACGGGGTTTTAGTCTAGGTTGGGTGAGGAAAAGACCAGAATGCCCTTACTTTTTAAAACTAAATGTCAAATACCGTGATAAAGCAAGTCCGTGATGCGAACTTGTTCCATTTCAGTTCATTTTTTGACGGAAAACTTAAAACACATTCAGAATTTGTTTTTCTATAAAGTAACACATAAATCGAATTTATTGAATGTGTTTTATGTATATTTATGTAAATCGCACTTGGCCAATGCCTTTTATGAACAAAATTCAAAAATGAACTATGACGGAGCAGGTTCGATTGTCGTGTACCCTTCTGATTTTGTAATTTTGCTCCGAAAAATCGTCTTTTGATCCAGTTGATCTAAAATTCAATCGAGACACCACTTACCCACATAATTTTTCGCCCTAATCGATATTCTTACCTCGGATTTGCCAAAAAAAATTAGACTAATGCATTATGTGGGCAGTTTTTTATCTAAAAGTATTTTTTGATAATTTCTAGAATGTAATATAACTAATAAAATGAAAATAAAGCACATAAATTAATATTAAAAAAAAATGAGTATATTTATATTTACCTAAGGAACACTTTGGGCCTAGAAAAATATGTGCAAAGTATATTTGAAGCATGAACACATTGTCTCTGTCTTGTATGAGTTGTCTTTGTTATCAATATCTTCTCAATCGAGTTTTCTATTTACATATCTCAACATATATAGAGATATAAGATATAGACACCAATTTTTTAAAATTATTTTTCCCATACTTGTACAAAAATACGAGATAACTATTTTGATATTATTTTAATTCATTTTTTGGACAGAAAATTAAGAACTGAAACAGCAAACAGCAGTCAACATTCAAAATAATGGCAAAAATAGAAAGGCTAATTTTCATGAAACTCTTTCACTACTAAATAACCTAAAAGGACAAAAAAACACTTAATTGGAATTTTGTATATTTTTATTTATTTTGTTAAACATTTTGTCAAATCAAGAGTAATATATGAAATCAGATAACTGTCCATTGACATGTTTGCTTCTAGCAGGAAGCATTTTTAAAATTTTTGTAATTAATAATTTTAAACATCTAAAATATATATTAAAAATTAATTTGCTCTCTAAATTTTATCTGTATTACATAAATATATATATAAAAAAAATACTCTCTTGGTCCTACTTTACATGAAATTCTTTGATTTGGTATGGTGTTTAAAGAATTTAAAACTTGTGATTTAAAATAATATTTAAATATATATGTAGTTGAGAATCATTTCATTAAAGACAAAAGAAAATTTTTTAAATTAAATTATTTCCAATTAGAATAAGATAATATATTTTTTAGAACAGAATAAAAAAATATATAAAATGAGATAAAAAAAATAATAATAAATATTTAGTCCGTGCTAGCACCGGCTTGTATATCTTGTGTTAGGATAGTTTGGTTTATGAAATAATAAGGTGAATACTTTAGAATTAAGTTTTTATATTATTTGATTAAAAATATAAATTTGATTTCAACTAAATACAATATATACTAATTTATTCCGTCAATCAAGATGAAATAAGATAGTTCAATAATTATAATCTCAATATTATAATATCAAAATAATTTAGTCTGCAAATCAAAAAATTCACTATTGAAATGGTGAAATGCTTCTTAATTCTTCTCCATGAAAATATTATTATTATTCTTTTTCTTATTTGATTCAATTAAAATATCTATTAAAATAATTACTAAATATTTTTCAACGGGCAATGAGTCTATATTACTGTTAGATTGAATCAAAACACGTAAGCATATGAATCAATTTTGTCTTTTTGTTAGATTTTCCTTAGAACGCCAACGTGAAAAACATGTGTTAGAAAGCCTATAAATATATTAAATATAATTATAGTGTGGGTGGCTGAATTAAATATTTTATATGAATGGTGTAAAACTTTTTAATTTGAATTTTGCCAATTTTTTTTCTTTTATTATTATTATTATTATCATCATTATTCTTATTATTTTAAGCATAAAATATTTTAACATAGGACTTAATTGAGTGTATTTAGAATATGTTAGGTAGATTGTGAAGTATTAATAAATGTAAATACTTATTTCATCTAAATTTTAAAAAAATTATGTATATTAAAAAATTTATGCCACTTTATATTTAGTCTGTTATATAAAACATGAAGCATTAATAAATAGAAATAATTACTTCATCTTTAAGTGTATTTAGAATATGAACATTCATCGAGTACAATTATAGATGATATTATTGGAAGTTTTTTCCTTTGCGTCAAGTTATCATATTTTATTTTATTTTTTTATTCATTTTCTTTATAAACTAAAAAAATGAACAATCAAATGGAAGTCTCAAGTTGCAATTTATAAGATTAAAAATAAATTAAATATTTTATTAATTTAATCAATACATTTATTTTAAAAGTAATATGACACCCGTAATATAATCTTTAAATTATATGTCCACCTCTAAAAATATGGGATTTTATCTCATGGATGAGATATTAAGGATAACATGTATGTGGTGGACACTTTAGTGGGTGAGATATTAAGAATATATTATTAAGCAAGACTCCTAATATATATATACACATACATACAGCATATATATATATAATTATACAGAGGAGAACATAGACCTTAACCTCAATAACATTGTGAATGTTGGTGAAATCAATTGTTAAAGACATTTGAATGAAACAAAAAATAATATTTTGATGAATATCCTTGCTATTAATGGCATGTGACTCATCTAAGTAGTTAGATATTATATACAAATTTTTAATCACCCAAAAAAAGGGCTCATATTAGTCAGCTAGCATCAACAGTGAAATTGTTCTTCTCCTTCTTTTTAAACTTGAAATTTAGAAGTCCGTCAAATTCACTTTCCAATGAAACTCTAACCTTTAGAGGTGCTAACCTAGTTTCACTGAAGATAGGAACAGTTTTAGATTCTTCTCCATGTTAGTAAGGAGGTCAGCAGTAAAGTTACCTTCTCTAACAATCTGCTTAAAAATAAAATTTTTAGCACTATATGTGTCACGTTTTGGAAGGGTACCCTTGACGTGGTCGACACTCAGTGACTATTGCTAGTCTCCAAGGAAATCACTTGGCATCATCATATTCATTCATTCACAATCTATAGTGGAAGACATCGATAATCAAGATCAACTCAAAGGGAATAATATAAACCGATCAACAATCAAGG
>DF357448.1:131161-144398 GCA_000787875.1 Solanum virginianum | reverse complement strand
CGATTTATTTTTAAAAATATGTTAAATATACATAAATTATTAATTTAAAATTTAGTAAATTGAAATTGATTGAAGCTCTCGAAGAAAATAAATTCTTATAGGTATGGGGGTAAGGAAAGACCCACTTTTCTAATATGGTTTTATAGGTATACATGGACAATGTTGGATATATACTTTAGAGGTTCAAAATTTGAAGTAAATACACGAATTAGTCAAAGAAAATTTAATATTTATTATATATGTACATAAAAATTATTTTAACCTTGCATAAATAGTATAATTTTTTCGTCGAACCCCCTCACTGTATACTGGCTCCGTCCCTAACTTTAGAGGTGTTGACCGACAATCATTTATCGAAAAATTATATTGTTTAACGAAATAATATTTATATATAACATGAAGTAAACTTTAATTTTAAACCAAACAATCCCTTAATATTCTCATTCAGCTTGGTTACGTTACTTAATAATAGATTTATGATTCTAGAAATTTTAAATGAAATAGTTTATTACCCCAACCCCACCACCAATACACATAATAAATATTATTAATAATGGTAAAATTTAAGTGCTAACAATAAATAATTTAAAATTTTTATTGTAAAATAAATTATAATATATATTTATGTGGCAATAAATCATCTTATTTTTTTGTGCATATCTAATATGAAAAAGTTTTTTTTGTCATATCTAGTTCGTTCTGCTTATGGTTTTGAGATGAGGGTTCCCAGAAAACAACCTCTCTACTCTTATGAGGTAATAGTAAGGTCTGCGTACATTCTACCCTCCCCAAACCCCACTTGTGGGACTTCGCTGAATATTTATTATTGTTATTGTATCTAATATAAAAAAGATTCATAATTAAAATATTTTTTATCATTAATTATTTACTTTTTACTTAAAATAGTTATGATATATACACAAATATTCTCAACATTCAAAATAACAAAACTACAACTTTAGTAAACAAAATACTCCATTAAAAAAAACCTCATTTATGTCTCTTCGTAGTGCTACAATTTGTATTTTATTAGTTATAAACCTTTGACCTTTCATCTACCCAATTTTTCTATTCTTATGATGTTATATTATTATAATAACTATCTTTTATGTGTTTATAGTGTAACACCTCATAATTTTATTTTTACAATTCGAAGCTTTCTTCATAAGTATGCAAGTTTAAATCTAGTGATGTTCTACTTGTCTTTATTTATTGAGGTTTATTCCTATATGCATGAAATGTATTGAAAGTAGCTTAGGATCATAAAAGGCTTCTAGTACTTAATCGGCTTCAAAACTTTCTTGCTTCTAGTACTTAATCGGCTTCAAAACTTTTTTATGACTATGTTTTTCATGTTAGTTCATGCGAGAGTCAAATTCAAATGATCATATTTCTCAGTACATAAAAAACTAGGTGGGACCTATGACCTATCAAATTAAAAGTGTACGAGTCTTCTTTTCAAAGTCATCAAGTTTGCCTCATTTGAAATTTAAATTAAAAAATTATGACTATTTTATTAAAAATTATCATAACAGAAGTCTCAGTCAGTACCTACGAATTTGAGCTATGGATAGTAGATGAGGCATACGACTCATACCGTTTACTCGCGGAAAAAGTTTTTAAAGTCATTTTTTTGGGTGAAACTGTTATGGACCCAACTTCGAATCATAGAAGTATATACAAGCCATATTTTGCGCTCGTAGAATATAGTCCTGAATCCAAATGCCAACTAATTTGTTTCTACAATTGGCTTCTATGGCACGTAGAAGCTTTTACGGATTATAGATGACCTCATAGATGACTTCGACGGTGTTTTCAGAAAGATTATTTTAGTCTATTTCGACACTTTCAAAGCATGAAATCGGACAATTTTTACACCTAACTAAGGTCTTAAGCATTACTATTGGATGTCATTAATCTCAAAAACATTTCCTAGATTTAGAGTGAGGTTTCGAGAGGAGAAAATCTAGAATTTTGAGCATATTCTTCAAGTTCTTCAAGATTTCAAGTATTCAAGATATGTAAGGTTACTGATAATTTTGGACTAAGTTCATTCTCGTGTCCCATATCTAAATTTTGTCAATAAGTTTGCCTTGATCTACGTGATTCTTTTAGCATTTAGGAGCTACTCAATAGAAATTAGGTATTTTTTTGTGTGTGTGTGTATATTAGACCATGAACTTTTTAGTGATATAAATTTCGGTCCATTTATTCGCAAATCCTTTATAAAATCATCTGTAATGAATCAAGGAACAATTCCTATATATTTTTTCTAATTTACGTGACTTTTTTTAGCATTTAGGAGCCACTCAATAGGAATTAAGTGATTTTCTTCATTTTTCATGTGTGTTAGCCATGAACTTTTTTGTGATATTACTTTCGATCAATTTTTTTTGTAAAACTTTTACAAAACCATTCATAATGATCTAAGGAAGAATTCCTATACATTCTCCCTAATTCATATTTTGTTTAGCATTTAGAGGTCATTCAATCGGAATTAGGTGATTTTATTCATTTTCGTATGTGTAAACTCATTAACTTTTTGGTGATATTACTTTCGATCATTCAGAAGTGCTTATAAGCACTTATTTTTTAAGGTAAAACAACAAAAATAAGCCATAAGTTATTAATTCTAATTTTTGACTTTTGATTTATTAGTCTTAAGCTAAAAATCAATCCAAATAAGCTCTTAACCACCACCAATCTAATCTATTTTCATATTTTTTTTATATATCAAAAAAGAATATCTATTTTATCGAATTCATTCTTAAACGGGAAATTAAAAGTAAAAAAGAGAGGGAAAAAGTAAATACATAAGCAAGCCATTTAGTAATTTTATATTTTTACTTTTATCATGATAATAAAAACTAAAACAAAATTTTAATGTGACAAATAAAAGTATACTTGAGCGTACAAAAATATGTGATATTAAATCAAGTTATTAATGAAACAACAATTCAGCTATATAAATGAGATAGACAAATAATAAAGTGCAGTAACATAAAAAGTCGCATAAAAATTTAAAAGATAAAATACTATTAAAAAAATAGAAAAGTCAGAGACATCGACATTAACTTTAAAATATTTTTTTTTTCCTTCAGTCACACAATATATATATATATATATATATATATATATATATGTTTTCTTCGTTTCATTTTAATTGTCAAATATATTTAAAATAATTATTCTAAAATAGTGATCAATAAAAATAATTCAAAGAGATTTTATTATCTTTTTTCATCTTTATTCGTAACATTAATTATTCTATAATAATAATAATAATAATAATAATAATAATAATAATAATAATAATAATAATAACAACAACAACAAAATAACATTAATTATTCTAGAATTAAGAGGACATATATAGATAAAATTTCAATTATTTATAAAAAATATATTAGTCAAATAACATTTTTAATTATTTTTTCTTAAGAATTGTGTCATACTTTGTCATAAGAAATAAAATGGAGCAGAGGAAGTACCAATCATATATGTATTAAATACAATTTAGGTATAGAAACAAAATGATTATCATGAACCTCTATTTGAAATAAATTTATTATATGTAATAGTCTTTTAGTCTGCTACATCTATTTATACTGTACAAAATAAATCTAAAATAACTGAAATAAATTTAAAGAGGAACAAAAACTGCAATTTCATTCACAATTCTATAGCCTAGTAATAGCCTAATGCTAAGGGGATTAGGTGGGATGCTGCCTTTTTTAAGAAATATCCTTTTTTTTTACGTACTCTCCATTCTTTACTATATAATATTCACACGTAACATAGACCACAAAATTGTGGACATTTAATAGCGTTATTATATTGCTCACTCTATCAAATCCAAGAAGTGAACCAAATTGGCTACAAGGAAGAAAACAATGGAGTATAATCATTTAGCCTTAATCTTCACAGCTTGTGCAGTAGGGATTATGACATTTTATGGTATATTAAAGAGAGTAAATGGTTGGTATTATGCAATCAAATTTTGTTCAAAGAAATATAACATCCCTCCTGGTGATATGGGATGGCCATTAATTGGCAACACACTTCATTACTTCAAATCTTCATTGAGTGGTGATGCAAATTCATTCTTATCCTACTTTGCTACGAGGTATATTTGCTATGTTGTTCCGACTTTTTTAGAAATGTCATTATATTGCATGTCAAATCTTCCCGATGTAGTATAGATTTGGAGGATCTGATGCGAGTAATCTAATTGCATTATTCAGAATCTAAGCAATTTTTGTAGGTTCTTCTCTTTCTATGTTGTTCATCTTCAAATTAACTTATATGTATTTTTGATTCCCCCCACCCCCCACCCCCCACCCCAAAAAAAAGGTCTTTTCGTCTTACCAAACACACCATTGTGATAAATTAATTTATGTTATTTGACCAAATTAAACAATATTTTCCTTTTTTTGTAAAGGTTTGGGCCGGGAGGAATGTACAGAGGATACATATTTGGAAAGCCAAGCATTATTATCACAAAGCCAGAAATAACTAGGAAAATCTTGATGGATGAAGAATATCTTGATAGAGGAGCGCCTGATTATATAAAAAGATTAGTGGGACTATCGACATCAATCGAAGAAGATAAGCGTATACGTCGATTAACAGCTCCAGTAAAAAATCAAGGATTTTTATCCGTTTACTTTGATTATATAGATAGAGCCGTGAGAACTACATTCGAGAAATATGTTACTATGGAAGAACCATTTGAGTTCCTCTCTAACATGCACAAGCTTACATTTGACGTGTTTATGAGAATTTTTACAGGTGATGAGGTTGAACAAGAGTTATTTGATAAAATTTTCGAGAAGATTACTTGCCTAATTAGAGGTGTTCACAACTTTCCCATTAATATCCGAGGATTTCCTTACTATAAGGCAATAAAGGTAAGACGCATCAAATTTGTATGACTATCTCAATTAAAAGTTTAAATCGTTAGAAAGAACAACATACTTTTTTTATATATGTAATTACATGTGCATGTACAACCGACCTTTTCTTTTTTTCATATGGATCAAGTATGTTTGAAGTTCTTTTCCCCCCTCATTCCCTAAACAAGTAGAGAGCTGTCGTTCAGTCGAAGGGGACAGGTAAGCAGCTTCAGGACAACCTAAGCAGTGAAAGAGAAATAGGGTTCCGGCCAACCAATCGTATTTGGATATTTTTGGGATAAGTGTTAAAAATATATTCGGACAACCATTATTAGTTTAACAAACACATTCATTTTATTACACTCCCATCATAACGCATTTAATGCACTCTCTCCTTTATTTAAAAAAATTATTCTCTTTTAATTTTTTAAAATTTATAAATATTTTAAATTTTATTTTTTAAACATGATATATTTTTAAAATAATTTTTTATTTTTAGGGTGGGGGGTGGGGGTGGGGTGGGAGATATCAATACTTTAATTTTTTATTTTTAACTGATACTAATAATTTATTTAATTTTTTATCAAGATAAAATATTTTATCTATATATAAAAAAAATCAAATAAAAAAGAATATATTACACACAAGATATATTTTTAAAATTAATAAATAATAATTTAGAGATAAAATTTGCACTCCCTATGATTTTGGCACGGACTAAAAAATACAGACAGACTAGACCTTGGATGTCTAATATGTCCAATCGTGTGAGAATCATTTGTGGGACAAGTTGTTTAGTTTAGGACTTGAGTAAAATCTCGAAAACGCTATATCTTTTCTCTTATTTCATGTGATATATTATAGTGTTTAAAAAAAAGAAAGATTTTTAAAATTTGTGATATAAAATAATTTAAATATTTGTGTAACTAAGAATTATTTCAATAAGGTATAAGGAGAAATGTAAAGTTCTGTTATTTCTTACTAGAGCAAGGTGATATTTTTTTAAAAAAAAAAATTGGGGATAGGAGAAGGAGAAATGAGAGGAAATTACAATGTAGGGAATCGAATCCTCATCACTAATAAGGTGAAAGTTTAGGTAGACAACCAACTGAACTACTAAGATTTCTCAAGTGACATTCTTTTGGGGGCGATGAGTATCACATAAAATATGACGAAGAGATCTTTGAGTGAAAGATTTTTGCATCATGATATTTGTAGTTGTATTAAACACAACATAATGCAACACACATTTAACATACAAAAAACTACGAGGTCACCTCTTTTATCATGATATTTGTGCATTGTAATAAACACAATCGAGTGTAAGACTCGTTTCATAGATCAAGAACTATGAAATCAACCTTCTAATCCTTTATCATGATATTTGTGATTGTAGAGAGTGTAATATTTATTTTACAGATCGATCAAGAAGTATAAGATGACCCTTTTAATCCTTTATCATGATATTATTTGTGGTGGTAGAGAGTGTAACAACCCTTTTAATCCGTTATCATGGTATTTATAGTTGTAGAGAGTGTAACATATATTTTACAGATCAATCAAGAAATGTGAGGTCACCTTTTTAATCCTTTATCATGATATTTGTGGTGGTAGAGAGTGTAACAACCTTTTTAATCCTTTATCATGATATTTGCTGTTGTAAAGAGTGTAACATATATTTTACATATCAATCAAGAACTATGAAATACCCTTTTAATCCTTTATCATGATATTTGTAGTTGTAGAGAGTGTAACATTTATTTGACAGATCGATTAACAACTATAAGGTTACCCTTTTAATCTTTTATCATGATATTTGTGGTTGTAGAGAGTGTAATATTTATTTTACAGATTTGATCAAGAACTACGAGATTACTCTTTTAATCCTTTATCATGATATTTGTGGTTGTAGAGAGTGTAATATTTATTTTACAGATCGATCAAGAACTATGAGATTACCCTTTTAATCCTTTATCATGATATTTGTGGTGTGTAACATTTATTTCACAGATCGATCAAGAACTACGAGATCACCCTTTTAGTTACTTATATGATATTTGTGATTGTAGAGAGTATAACATCTATTTTATGGATCAAAAACTATGAGATCACCTCTTTCATTCAATTTTTATCATGGTTTCAGGCTCGAAGAGAATTAGTGAATATATTTCAACAAATATTAGAAGAAAGAAGAAAAGCAAAGGATTACAAAGCAAGGTCATCCAACATAATTGATATGTTGTTATTAGACACTAATCAAGATGATTATGAAGGCAAAAGATTAAGTGATGAGAAGACTATTGAAGTCTTATTGTTGTTTGGATTTGGTGGTTTTGAACCTGTTTCTCTAATGGCTATCAAGACAATTATGAACTTGGAAAAACATCCTCATTTCTTGGAGAAAGCAAAAGTATGTATTCATTACTCAATTCTAGTGGTTTTATATGGGCGGATTGAGTTGAATTTGGACGATAGGTTGAGTTAATTTGTCCAAAATTTACTTGAATTGGATGTTGTAACATTCCAGCCTGCTAGTGATATTGTCCGTTTTGGGCCTAGGCCTGCACGGTTATAAAACACGTCACTAGTATGTAAGACTTGTTTACTTATATACCTATCATCTCTCCCATATTTTGTCGATATGGGACTTCACATTTTAAGATAGGTTATTGCAGATGTGTTGAGTTAAATTTGGAAGGATCGAAATTAGCTGAGTAATCCGTTCAAAAATTACTTGGGGATGAATTGGGCTGACACATGGATACAATTTTTCCTAAATTTTAATTTTATTTATCTTTTATAATTTATTTAAGTACCTAACATAAATTATAAAAATTATTGTGATTATATATTGTTTATAAAATAAAATTTTATTTTTAACAAGGTAAAATTTATCATTGGTTATTTGGACTACAAATGAAATAATTAAATCGAACTTTTAGATGAGTTAAATTGACGGACAAAAAATAGATTGTGTTAATAACTGAGCGTATTATTGATCAACTTAATTTTATTTTATTTTTACAGAAGGAACAAGAGGATATAGTTAAGAGAAGACCATCTTCAGATGTTGGACTTAATTTTGATGAGATTAAACAGATGACATTTCTTAGTCAGGTAATTAAGACAATATTATGTTTTTTTTTTCATAATATTGTTATTAAAGAATTAAGCATAATTTTTGTTTGTTTCTGTATTTTTTTTATATTAACAGGTAATTACTGAAACGTTGCGTCTTGCTTCCGACCAGACGGTATTCCTTAGGAACACAAAATCTTCTTTTAACATAAATGGTTGGTACTCAGCCTTGACCTTTTTTCGGAAAATTATATTGTATAAATTTTGATTAATATTTCAAAATACGTTATTTCATTGTATTGAACTGACAAAAAAAAAATTGCAATTTTTGAATATTAGTCAAGTTTACTTTTGAAAAGTAAGATGTGGCACGTATTTTGGAACGGAGAAAATAATTATTGATTCATTTGTTTCTTGTATGTGTAGGCTACACCATACCCAAAGGGTGGAGGTTTTTTGCAGTTTTATGGAATATTCATATGGATCCTGACATTTATGTGAAACCTGAGGAATTTAATCCTTCAAGATGGGATGTAAGTGACATGCACCTTAATTTTGTTCATCAAATTTTCTTTCACTTTTTTTTATAATCGAGAAATTTTCGAGGGCTAATAGTGTATGGTTCAAAATATAGTGAGATTTACTCATATATAAGGATACTAGCAAAATTAGATCGTAAAAATATGGCTTATGTAACGATTTAACCTGCTAGTGATATTGTACGTTTTGGATCTAGGCCTGCACAATTTTAAAATGCGTCACTAGTAGGTAAAATATGTTTACTTATATTACCAGTATAGTTCTCCTGTGTTTTACCGATATATATGGGACTTCTCATTTTAAAATTGGTTGTTACATACACCCACTTTATGGACTCAGCGTCCTCGCTAAGGTTTGACCCACCGTATGAGATTCGCCTAGACTCAACACTGAAGTTTGTCCCGCCTCATCCGGATTTGCCTAAACTCAGTTGAACTTTAGCCCCACATTGACAAAGTTGACATAAGAGTAACTTTGATACCATCTGTAACGACCTAACCCACTAGTGATATTGTCCGTTTAGGGCCTAGGACCGCACAACTTTATAATGTGTCACTAGTAGGTAAGATATGTTTACTTATACATCCAATAACATCTCTCATTTGTTTTGCTGATATGAGACTTCTCATCTTAAGATGGATTATTGCCGATTGTTCAACATTTGTTCATTAATTCAATGATTTTTTTTGTTCATTAATTCAATCAATTTGACCTTTGTTCGCTCAACTATTTAGGACATGTCCTTGCGTGGTGAGTTGAAAATGAGTCATGTTATATCTTACTAATCACATCTTCTTAATTCTACCCCCATCTATACCCCTACCTCTCCGTAAATATATCACGCTGTCAATCTCTTACACCTCATCGAAATAATTATGTTTTTGTGTTTTACGAATTCAAACTATCTCAATCTCACTTTCCTCAAGAAGGTCACCCCCAAATTACTAATTAATTAATGATTAAATGAAATTTTTACAGGATATGAAAATTAAGCCAGGTCACTTTCTTCCCTTTTCAATGGGCCCTAGAGTTTGCCCAGGCTCCAATTTTGCCAGGCTTCAGATTTTAGTAATTCTTCATTACTATCTTCTTCACTACAGGTAAATATTTTAAATTATTAACTATTTTTGTGTAATTTATATATATTTTATTTTATTTTCACCAAATAAATTTCAAATTTAAGTAAAATATGTGAATTTTATTTTCAATAACTTAAAAGAATTTATTGCGAAACTTCTACCAAAAATAAATATTTTGACTCTCGTATTCATAATCTTGTCATATGAATTGAGACGGATGGAATATATAAAATAAGAAGAAAGTATTAATTATTGATGTATTTTATATGCATGCAGGGTTGAGAAGGTTAATCCAGAGGTTAAAACTTATCCTGCTGAAAATTGTCTTGTGAGAATGAAGAAACGTAATTGTAATTAAATATAATGATCATATTGTAATCTTGGAAATAATGAGTGTGATGAATAATGTCATCAATAATTGAATTAAGTTGCACTCTATGATGTTGTTATTACACTATGATGTTGTTTGTGGCAATCTAGAAAGTGAATATTGTTATTATACTATGATGTTGATGATGGCAGGTTCAAAATTAAATATATTTAATATCCTGTTGAATTTGAGGTTGCTTCTATTAGAAAACACTTTACTCTCAAATGTTGAATTTTATGGACTGGATTTAAATTTAACCAGGCCTTAATAATAGTATAGAATATTGAGTGAAAAATAAAATAAAAAGACTTTGTTAAAAATTTTGTTTCCTTTGGCTTTTCTCAAAAATTGTTTGTGGACTCTTACATAAGAGCTTTCATGTGAAATTTATAAAATCATAAATCGACTATTTAGAGAGAAGGCAACTGAGAATATTAAGGGGTTGTTTAGTTCCGTCTAGTAAAGACTTATTCGTGTCCAATATTTATGCCAAACTAATTATAATGAATGCAAAACATGTGTTTCGCATACAAACATGATCAGTGATATGTATTCTGTTAAATTGTTTGATGTAAACATTTAATGCAAATAAGTATTTATTGTTTCTTCTCGATTGATTGCCCCTCTTACAATTTTGCAATTACAACCACCAAACTTGTACTTGCACTCTTGTTTTTAGGATTTATGATATGGATTTATTGATCTTTTTATTTTGTAGTTGCTTAAATTAATTTTGGAATGCTTTCTCCTTCTTCCTTTTTATGTATTCATCTCTCGGAAGATTTGATTAATATATTTGTAATAATTTGTAAATGAAATCTTACATGTGATCAAGGCAAGTTTCAAAACTTCATAAATCGCATCAGTAAAATCAAATCGTACCACATAAAATCAAATTATACTGTAACTTCTGACAAATAAAAGTGACTTTATACTATATTGAATATAAAATTAAAGGCATAATACATAAATTAGACGTAGCGAAATTTTAAGTTGGAATTCAAATTTTCAATGTGCACAAATAGGCACTCCAACTTGCCCATTTTTTATCAAGTAAACACAAGGTGCTAACATGACAAAGCATGTGTGTTACATGCAAAAGGGGTGTATGTGCAGTATTTATGAACCTTTCAACTTTAATAAATGCTTGATTTGTTATTTTTACCCCTATTACATGTCTTTATATATGCACCATTTATTTTTCAAATTAAAATACAATTTTTTTCTTCTTTCTAGTACTAATCTTCAAGAATTTTTTTTCTAGTTTTTGACATTAAAAAGTATATTTCATAATTTGAAATATTTTTTAAAAATAAATATTTAAATTCTTTTTTGGGAGGTGGTAGGGTAAAGGAAGGGGGCTAGGGGTGGGGGTGGATAAGGCTCAAGGTGGAGTAAAAAATTAAAAATTTTAAAATTTGATTTTTTTGTAAAATTAAAGTTTTTAATATTTGATTTTTTTTTAAATATACATTTTTAATTTTTTTTATGGGGGTTGTGGGGGTGGGTGGTTAAATTTACAAAATTCGAATTTTTTCATAAAATAATTTTTTAATTTTTTTTATGGGAGTTGGAGTGGGGGCGGGGATACGCTGGGGGATGAGGGTTCGAGGTGGAGTAAAAAATTTAAATTTAAAAAATTCAAATTTTTCGTAAAATAAATTTATTTTGGTCAATCACAAATGTTTCTTTTACTTTTTTTTAATTATATATAGGTGGAATAGTGTGAGATAATTATAAATAGGCGGAATATTGTGAAATGACGTGATATTTTTTTTAAAATATATATATAAATAGGTGGAATAAGCGTGGTATAGTGGGAATTCATGTCATAGAGAGTGTATCTCAAGCACATGAATTGCCGGACAGCTATACATAGTTGATAAAAAACGGGCAAGTTGGAGTACCTATTTGTGTACTTTGAAAATTTGAGTTCTAACTTAAAATTTCACTCTAAATTAAAAGATTAATTTATATATTATGCCAAAATTAAACGTGTCACATAAATTGGGACGATGCGTGTACAATCACATGCCAACTTCCTCCACTATGTGCCTCTCTTATTAGTGCATTAAGTGACAAAATTCACTAATGGAAACTTGAAAGACCAACACTTTGCAGTAAGAGGATAGCTTAGTTTGATTGCACTAATGTTGTCTTTTCTTCTTTTTGTTTTCTTACCTTATTTTTGGTCTATTACTATGCTGTCTGATTCAACAATCCAAAAATATCCATTTGAAATTAAAAAAAGGTTGGTTATTTGATTTCTTGAAACATGAACAAATTAATTAAGGGATCATTGATAGTTGATTAGGAGCTAAGTTGTTATTTATGTATTAAATTAACTACTCTTATCGTGTTTGGTAATATTCTTTTGTTATGTATAAAATTCAACATATTTAATGAGATGTTTAGTTTACAATTTCATTAAAAATTAACTCACATAATTAATATATGTGAAATTCTATGTACTAGTATATATTTTATGAAGGATGGAAGATGAAATACTCCCTTCGTGTTATTTTATGTGACATCGTTTAACTTGACACATTGTTTAAGAAAAAAATAAAGATTTTTTTAAACTTGTGATCTAAAATCGTTTATAGATATTTGTGCGGTTGAAAATCATTTCATTAAGGGTAAAAGAAAAACTTTAAAGTTAAATTGTTTCTAATTCTAGTATGTTGATATTCTTTTTCGGGCGAAATAAAAAGGAAAGAGTGCCACATAAAATAAGATGGAGAAAAAAAACTAATATATACTATTTATAAATAACGAACCCTGCATAACTAATTTGTGTATAAAATCGTATGTACAATTTCTCATAATTAATTTTTATTCTATTAATGCTCATATAATTCTGACCAGCTACGAAACGAACCTAAGAATCTCTATGATATCAGGAATATTTAGATTCTTTCACTAAATTCTATATGTTCAGGACGTTTATTCCAATTCATATTATATTATGAGTTGTCATGGTGTAATAACCCGTTAAATCCTTTTGAGATATATAATTTCGTATATTATAAAATATTTATTTTGTGAATTTTAAAGGGGCTTTATGGACTATTCAGTAGTTTTATTATTTAATTGAGAAGTAATTTAGATAATTGAATTAATTAGTGGGTAAAAGTGATAAGTTATGTATTTATTATTTATCCTACTTATAGTAGGTTTAGGTAATGTGATCCTACTTATAGTAAGTTTAGGTAATCTTATTCTATTTATAGTATATTTACTAAAATAGGTTAGTAGGGTTTTTAGTTATAATC
>DF357448.1:63919-123025 GCA_000787875.1 Solanum virginianum | reverse complement strand
ATCCGAATTCTAAATTACATCGTATACACCATATATATTGTTGGACTTTTTAAAAATGTTTCCGCATTCATATTGGATCAGACGCAAAACTAGAATGTTGAGTTTATCAATTCTTTATTTTAGAAAAAGAAAGTTATTAGGCTTCTGATAAACTATTTATACATATTGGGTTGATTTTTTATTAAAGTTATTGGATTTAGCCGAACTAGTAATCGAAACACACTGCAACAATAGAGACATTAGTGGCAATAGATTTTCCTTTTAGCTCAGGTAAAAACATTTAGTAGTAATTAAATTAATGCCGTTATGTCCATAGTCGCGACATTTATATAAAGTGTTGACTATAAATTCTCATATTTATTATTGTCACCAAATATAATAGAGCAACAATTATATTATCATCGCTAAATCTTTTATTTATTGCAACTATCAAACCCGATTTAAAAACACTACTTTTGAAAAATTCAATATGCAACTATCAATATTTTTCAAAAGTCCGAACAATATAATATACAAATACGTCTTGATAAAATTCTGCTTCCGCTACTACTATAATAGTTGAATGAGGAAAAAGAATTGGAAGAAAATGTAAGCATACCTCTCTAATTTCCAAGAAGCTAACTGCATAAAATGTAACACCAGCTGCTGCTATAATTCCAAGAATTGGAAGTCCTAGTTGTTGAATCCCATCCATTACTATTCTTGTGTGTGTGTGTGTGTGTTTTTCAGTTTCAATTTTGAGCTTAGATTAGGTATTCTGATTTCTTGTTTTTTTTAAAAAAAAAAAACTTTTTTCTGGTTGACATAAGATAAGATATCTGTTTTTGTGTTGTGGATAAAGTAAGATAAGGACTTTGTGTAGTGGCCCAAATTCCACTTGTTATATATGAGAGTCTGCATGCACCTATCTCTTACTATCTACTTGTCTGTTGATCGAACAACGGTAGAATCAGAATTTTAATTAAAGAGAGTTTAAAATTTGAAAAAGTTAATACACGAATCAGTTGAAGGAGATTCGATATTTATTATATATATATAAAAAGTTATTTTAATCTTGTATAAATAATACTATAATTTTTCGTCGAAGGAAATTCAGATCCTCAATCTATGTTGGCTCTGCCCTGGGTGAAAATAGAATTTTTTAACTAAAAATATATAAAATTATATTTATAATATTTGACGTTTACATATAATATATAATTTTTTGAAAAAAAATAATTGATCACTTTATGGCAATGATAATTCTATCTCGATTATCTTCCCTCAGTATTTACAACAAAATAAACTATTTAACTTTAAAAACTATAAATGAAAGTGAAAGTACATATTATTTAACATATAATTGTGTATTTATTGATTTGTATATGTCTAAAGTACAGTCATATATGCTTGAAGCTCAGTCATATATATCTGAAGTTCAATTATATATGTAAACTTCTTCATATTATTCTTTCTTTTTCTTTTTAAAGGTGGGAGATAAAAACAGATCTTTTAAATACAAGTTATTCATTAGTTGCTAAGTAAGAATCTCATGATATCATCCAAGGAATTAGTCATACTTTGACCAAAAAATTTAAATGGAGATATAATCAAATCTCTTTATAATAATATATTTTATTCAAATATTTTATAATTATTGTAGCAAAACATTATTATATAATTTTAATAGCATTTGATGTTATGTCTTGTTATAAAAAAGAAAAGAAAAAAAATGTAACTAAAAATTCAAAAGAAATTTCTATGATGTGATTATAATTTTAGTTAGATTTTTTAATTAACTATGGTGGTTTAAAATGTGGACTAATAATCCAGTTATTGGAAAAAGTTGCTAGAAATTAGTTATGAATGATTAATGGAATAAGTGGGGTTTTCAACTCTATTTAATTATATGATGAAATTTATAATGATGATTCATTTATTTGATAAAATGGTAGAATGATCATAATTCTAATAGAATTTTGGTACTTGATTGAATATCGAATATCATATTAAAATATAGAGTTATCTAAATTATTTATATATTATACAATTTAGTATTAGTAGTTCAAAATTAAATGTTTAAATATTGAGATTTTGACTTTTCTATCTTGATTGAACGTTTTTTGTATAATTGATTAATAGAAGAATTTGCTTGTACATATTTTAAAATAAATATATATTTCAACGTGTATAAGGTATCAATACAATATAATTGAAAGGGAAAAAATCAATTAGTGATTGGGTTTAAAAAAAAGGATTATTGGTACTAATTAATTTATTCTAAATTTGCAGTTAGAACCTACTTATTTCTTTTGCAAAAAGTAAAGTTTAGTTTAATTAGATGGTCTAATTCACGTTTTGTTCTTTTCGAGTGTTATAAAGAAGTTATTAATTAATTAATTATAATTTGTGTCACACTCAAACGATTAATTAGAGCATTTTTATAATCAAGCAAAATCCATTTTAGTGGCACTGTGCCTAAAATCCTTTAAAGAACTTAGAAAATATCATGTGGTCAAATTTGATAATAGATGATAAAGTTGGTGCATATTTATATTCAATTATTGACGAGTGACATAAATAGATTATCTTATATCATAAGAGATTTGTCGTTTATTAATTTATGTGACTTGAAAGAGACATGAAGAATCCATTCAAATCGATGAACTAGTCATATTGTAGTAATAGATGTACACTTGCTAGTGCAAAAAATTGGATAAACATGTCGAGTTTTTAAAGGTGTGAATTGAAATGAATGCTTGTGACTTTTGTGAAAAGTTATGACTTTTCTAAAGAGTGATGACTTTTTGAAGGGATATGATTTTTCTGAAAAGTTATCATGACTTTTCTGAAGAATTGTGTCTTTTTTAAAGCAGTTGTGATCTTTCCAATAAACACTCTTTGTAGGCTATGGAATTTCCTTCTTATTCTGTATGCGTTTTCTTACGAATAAAGTAGAGTTTTTGCGTTATTTCATTGCTGCTTTTTGAGTTCGCTGAAGTTATTGAAGTTTGAGGTATAACTACTTCTTTAACAAGTACATCCTTTTATAGAGAGAAAAAATAATCTATGGGCTCGAAAATAGTGAGGAGACTAAATTCCTTAAGGACACATAGTGAATTTTGTGGAATCAGATATTTACTTTCTTTTCAATATTATTTCTGCTTTCATTACTAATTTAATTTTTGTTTTGAAAACTTACTAGAAACTGTGTTTATTACTTCCATAAAATTTAATTCCACAAAAGTTTTTGTACTTAGTGATTTTCTGATACAGATCGATGAAATAAAATATATATTTTCATGTCATTGATTTAGTGTAAATATTCGATGAATTTTTTTTTATATGCTACCCAAAGTAGAATTTTTCTTGTTTTTTTTCTGCCGACATATAGCTTTGGCTTGTAGCCCATCAAATCCAGCTTAAAATTAAAATTATTACAACCAACAATACTGTTGGACTCAAATTTAATAAACAAATTAAAACATGTGCTTGTTTTTACTTTTTAAAGTTTAGTGTATTAAAGGTCAAAAATTATAGATTGTGTTCATCCAAATATCAATAGATACATGTTGAATTCGTTTTAAAAAATTCAATATGAATACGATAATATTTTGGCAGCATGTGGCATGCAGAGATTACTCCAAAAAAAAAAAAGCTTTTTGAGCTTTAAGTTTATGGTCCAAGGCTTGTTGGTGCAATTTTTTAATTTTAGTTTAGGTTTATTATATTGAATTTTAGTTAAGGTGTGAATGAAAATTAGAAAAAGAAAAAGAAATAAAGTATTTGATTTTTTTTTATAAATAAATTTTGTCCCTAGATAAAGATTATTGTATTTGTACGTCGGATAGAATCATTTTGTTTTAGCTTTTAAGGAATTGAGGAGAGAGCAAGTTTTGTGTTGTCATTATCACTCGTCTAACTTTGATTTTGAATTTGAATTCGATTTAATTGATTTTTTTGATGATAAATTTAAATTTAAATTTTCACATATCTTTTCGGTGATTGTTTTGAAATTCATGACCAAACCAAACATATGCCTTTTTAGGAACATAACAATGAGAAGACTAAATGTCTTAAGGACATACAAGAAAATTATTGGCTCAATTATTTTTTTCTAAATTTTTTATCTATTGCTTTGACTAAAACTTGATAACAAATTAGACTGAAGCATATTTACTCGATTTCTATGCTGATAAAATATGATAAATACTCGATAAAATAATTTATTTGTATGAGTTGATCAAAATATTACGATTATTATAAAGGAAGAAAAAAGAAAAAAAAACTAAGCTTTTTTTGATATAGTTATATAAATTAGATAGTCGAATGTTCACGTTTCTTTTTCCTTTTTGGACACAAAGGAACTGTATTTTTAACGGACCAGTGCTTGTTTATGTACCGCTTTAATAAAAGTATGATACACTCTAAAAATTGGAGCCTTTTATAGGCCAATCATGCTATTGTTTGACTATTTTATTTTAAGAAAATAGCTCATTTTAATTTATATTTTTTTTGACTAATTTAAAAAATATTTTTGTCAATGCTAAAACACTTTGTATTTAATCAAACTTTTCAAAAGTGGTTTTAACAAAATAATCTTTTCAATTTCTAAAAAATAACTTCTTCAATTATTCAAAAATATTTTATTTTTTTCGAAAAGATTAATCAAGCACTTCAAATAAAATAAACACTTTTTGGCTTACCAGAAATTTGCCTAAACATGTCATTACTTGTTAATATCATAATTACCTTTTAGTGCCATTGTGCCTAATGCTAACCTTTATGTATAATTATCACATTAATCAAGAATTAATTAATACTCTAATCTCAGTTTAAGCTTTCCTTTTTGTAAACAAGTTGCCACGTGCAAAGGGAAATTCAATTGCATAAGCCACCTTGCAAAGGTTCACAATAAATTCAGTCGGTGTTGGAGTCAGAAATTTATTTACAATATCATAATTAGACGGAGCTAATATTGCACCTACGAGTTTGGCAAAATTAAAAGTGGATTCAGAATCTAAATATATTGTAATCACTAATTAATTTATATTAATCGAGTTCACAATCAAATACTTAATGAATTTCTGAAATACACATACAAGATATAAGCGAAAGCAATTGAATTCCTCTGAATACGTCAGCAGTTTTGGATCCATCCTTAGGGCGGAATCCAATAACTCAAGTACATATTACGTATCTATATTTAAAAAATTTACGTATCTATATTTAAAAAATTAACTTAATATATATAAATAATTTATTAAAAATTTAATTTTTTTCTCTATAATTTAGAAATATAAACTTAAAATTCTAATTACACTGTCAAAAATATCCAACAAATTTTTATATAATTAAAGAAAATATTATTCTTATATTATTTGCATGATATAATTTCTCGACCAAAGATATTCATGAATTCAACCCCCCTCCCCCACACACACACCCTCCACCCTTACTCTACCACTTAGTCCATACCCCACCCACACCCCCCTACCCCCATCCAAATTTAAAACACACAAAATACATATATAAAAATCATTCCTCTCTATATATTATGACTTGCATAGTGAGTTATAAACAAAAAAATTGAGAGAGAAAACATGAAGTACACAAAAAAGTCCACAGTATTTCTAATTCCATATCCAGCACAAGGTCATGTAACACCAATGATTAAATTAGCTTCATTGCTAGTTAATCATGGCCTTAATCCAATAGTCATAATCCCAAATTTCATCAAAATTGACTCTAAGGATGTCAACATTTCCATCATGTCAATATCAGATGGGTTAGATCAAGATGGACTAATAACGTCACCAGCTCGCGATTTTTTCACAATAGAAAATTCGATGGAGAATTACATGCCACGTCAATTCGAAAGGATAATTCAAGATCAAGAAGATGGAATTGCGTGTTTGATTGTTGATTTGCTTGCTTCATGGGCTATTGAAATTGCCAATAAATGTGGTATTCAAGTTGCTGGATTTTGGCCAGCCATGTTGGCTACTTATAAATTGATTGATTCAATTCCAGAAATGTTACATCATGGAATTATCTCTGAAACAGGTATAACATTCACATATTTTTTCTTTTGAGTTTTCCGCACAATGTCTGGTATTCAACCACTTTAGAGTTCTGACGTATTGATTAGGATTTGTGCTATATAAGGTACTTTCTGTTGAGGTTCATTTTTTCTAACTTATTAAACATATAGAAATTATATTTATCCCATCATAATCCTCGATAATTTTTATAGGTTTTCTAACCTAGTGGTATACGATCGACCTCTGCTTTGAAGCACCGACTAATTAATAATGATCACAACATATATAAGATCGACCCATAAAAAAAATGCTCCCGATTAATTTTTTTTCATACCGAAAACTTGAACTCGGTATCTATTAAAGTTATAGAACATGAAGGAACCGTATCTTTCATGACAATCTTTAGTGGTCTTTTTAGATATAGTTATTTCTTCATAGACCCTTCTTGTTTTTTTTTTTAAATTAAAACTTTCTTGATCATTGAATTTTTCTTTACAATTTTAGTTAACTGATTATAGTAAGGGTGAAATTATAAATTTTTTTTACACAATTATATTATAAAAAATATTGTAAACCCAAAGTTGTGTTAATTCAAATCAAGTACTATATTAGTATTTTATAATATATTTAACCTTTTAATGCAAGTTACTTGTAAATATAAATATCTAGTCAGATAATTCATGAATCCAAGAAAATACTATATACGTGTCGATTGGTTATTTGCTTAAATCTAATCACAAGACAATTTGATTAATGTGCAATTAATTAAAGTAATTAAATAACTTTAATATTGATTAGGTCAAAGTCAACTTGTCTCATTAATTTAACTCTTAACAATATGAAATATTAAAGTCAACCATGAAGGTTCATGATCAAATAATTTCTATTTTTATTTTTTTTGAAGATTCATTTATTTCATAAAAGTTTCATCTTAAATTTATTTTTGAAGTTCTTTTATTTATTCAGCTTGAAAATTGGTATGCATGATTAAAGGATAATTTGTTAACTATCACCCAAAAAAAATCAAATTCTGCCTTACGTAAAGTTGTCAGAGTACGATTAGCACATGCAACCACCAATAATAATCATTATTCCACGTATTTGTATTATCCTTAATAATAATTATTACCTTAGTTTCAAATTGTCTATTACTCCCTCTGTCCGTATTAACTGAATTTGTGAAGTAATTCACACATATAAAGAAAAACATTTAAAGACAAACTTTACATCATACTTTTTACTATTGTCCTTTTTATAAAATCATAAATATATAGTGTAATTTATTTCCTAGAAAATATAAAAATTCAATAAATGAAAGGACAAATATGGGAAAAAGTTTTAAACATTCATCTTGAACTTTGAAAAATTAAACTATTTTGAACCTTAAAAAAACCCTCAAAAATTCAATTAATTTGGGAAGAAGAGAGTATGATTTTTTAAATAATTGTCTCAAATATTTATTATTTTAGACGATATTGTTCTTGAAAACTATGCGAACACCTTAATAGAGAGTAATTATTTAATGTAAAGATATATTTGAAATCGTAAATAAGGATTAAATAGTTAAAGTGTCTTCTAATAAAATTTTTGTCAACAAACATGTAAAATAAAAATAAGACAAACAATTTAAGACAAAGAAACGTACTTCGTAAGTAATAATTCGTTACAAGAAAACAATATAATTTAACTCTAAAATAGAAACTATGACAACTAAAATGGGACAGGAGTACTTATAATCTATTTTAATTGAGAAATATTTTTATATTTACTACTACTATTGTTATTATTATTGAGAAATCTATTTGACAAAATGTCATAGGTTGTCCACTACACAATGGTCCAATTTGCCTCTCATTTGGTCAACCTACAATTACCTCACAAGATTTACCATGGCTTATTGGAAATTCAAATGCAAGAATTTCAAGATTCAAGTTTTGGACTAGAACAATGGAGAGAAAAAGAACCCTTAAGTGGTTACTAATAAACACTTTTCAAGATGAATGTCACAAATACCAAAATACAACAAATTTTCATACCAAAATCCTCCCAATTGGGCCATTGAACACTCATGTAACAATCAAGAATTCAAGTTTTTGGGAGGAAGATTTAAGTTGTATGAATTGGCTAGACAAACAAGTTGTTAATTCAGTTTTGTACATTTCTTTTGGGAGTTGGGTGAGTCCAATTGGTGAAGCAAAAGTGAATAGTTTAGCATTGGCACTTGAAGCAACAAAAAGGCCTTTCATTTGGGTGCTAGGCCCATCATGGAGACAAGGTTTACAAAAGGGCTATTTGGAAAGAATTTCAAAACAAGGGAAAATTGTCTCATGGGCACCACAAATGGATGTGCTACAACATGAAGGTGTGGGGTGTTATCTGACGCACTGTGGATGGAACTCAACTATGGAAGCTATACAATCCAAGAAACGGCTTTTGTGCTATCCGATCGCAGGTGATCAGTATATTAATTGCGCTTACATCGTTCAAAAATGGCGAATCGGTGTCAGGATCGATGGTTTAGGAGTAAAAGATTTGGAAGGCGGATTGGGAAAGGTCATGGAGGATGATGGAATGAGTGAAAGAATTGAAAGGCTAAATGAGATGACAATGGGAAAAATGGCTAGTTGTAAAGCTATGGATAACTTGACAACATTCCTTTCTAATGTTAGGATGTGAAAATTCTTACCAAAACAATATAATGTATGGTTGATATAAATGTGATATGTGTATGTTGAATGTTAACTTGGTAAAATAATTTTGTGTTTCCTAATTATTGAGGCAAGGGTGGAGCTTGAACCCCCTTCATCGAATAATTACTACTTGAATAAATTATGTGTACATAAAATTTTGAATATTTTAAAATGTATTTAATGAAATTCATGACTTCAGCATCGTAATCATGCTTATTGAAATATGATGAAAATATTCAACTTCATTGCTTCCTTAAGTTTTGAATATCCCTATAAAGAATAAGTGTCCTTTTGATAACAAGTCACCATGATGTTAGGTTTTTCTTTTCATTATTGAAGGTAAACTTCACTTACAATCTAAATAAATTCAAAATAGAATAAAGTCAACTAGATAACAATGTTAGCTATAGCCAACAATCCATTTTCATCCATTTAAATTCAATTTAAATCCCTTTGTTTGCCATCATTAAGTCTCATATTTTTATCCAACTGAGATATAAGTGATTCAACTAATTAAAATATGAATTAAATCAGTAGATTTTATAAATATGAACAAAGTTTCCTGTGATATTGATAACATATAATATAGTAATAATTTGGTCTCAAAATTAATGCATCATGTGCTTCTAATCTGACACCAAAGATTGCTCTATGATTTTGTCCGTGATGTGCGGGAGCAACAAAGGAAATTAATTACAAAAAGAAAAAAAGAAAATGTAATACCACTAATACATTAAGAAAACAATTGACTCAAACTTTTTGCGTTTAAGATAATGTTGATGTCTGGTTCAACTTACGTGCGTCTCTAAACATTATATAATATTTGCAACTTTTCATCAACACATGTGTGCGCGCGATAAAATTTTGAATTTAACCGGTGGATTAGTTACGACATGTATAATTGACTTAATTGGATTTGAATGTGCAATGATACTGTCTATGATCATGGCTTAGCAATATATTGAAGTCAATGACATTTGTGTGTCTTAGATCAATGACGTTTTGGCATAGCAAGAATTGTTCTAATGATCGGTGACCAACGACATTACTTTGCTGAACTCCCTCTGTCAGTCACAAATTAATTATTACTCTGTTGGAGCACATTCATAATGATTTGCGACCTGACATCCATTAACTTCAAGCTAATACAATTCTAGGTTGTAGACACATGATAATACTTGAGTATGACTCAATTTGAAAAATGACATATTTGGCTATTTCATGATCATACACCTGATTGTGTTTTTGTTACCCTTGAATGGGTAACAATAACATATCAAGTGAAATTCCACAAGTAGATTATAAGGTATCTCCCACGAATAGCAATATAATTGACATTGTTAAAAAACGCTTATGATCACTCAACAAAATTATATATATTTATAGTGCTTACACAAACTTGCTACTTATAATTTATGAAGTTATTTATCTTGCTTACATATGATATATTATAATTAATTAGTTGTATTGTTTGACTTGATATTAATTAGAGTTATCTTCAAGCTAAAGTTTGAAAACTCAATCATCCCTTTATCTCTTCTTAGTTGGAATTAAAGTAAATAATTTTTGTTAACCATTTCTTGTTTATTGCTATTCCATGCATTCTATTTTAATTCAATTAAAATATTTGCTATTTTCAAATACCAGAATATAGGATTTGCTATTTGCTAAATATGGATATATAAACAATGTTGGAGAATTTACTATAATAGTTAATAATTATTTAAATGTTGTAACATTGATTAGTTTATCTCGAATTAAATATTTTTTGGAGAAGATAATTATTTGTAATTTATTTTAAATATTTAATGTGTAAGATATTAACGTGATACAATTGAGATATTTCTTGAAAAGTAGAAATACAATTTTATAATTTGAATATATATATGTAATTGAGGTTGACCAAACTATGGTTATTAAATTTGCCATACTATAGAATATCGAACTCGAACTTTAAAATATTAAATCATAATGCTCATAACTTCCCTCTAGATCTAATTGATATCGAAGCTCCATCTACAAATGAATAAGATCCTAGCATATTTTGTAGAAGGTTTTAATTTTAAAAAAATAAAATAACCATTGGGCAAATTAAAATTATCAAATTATATTAATTTGTAAATTAATTTATTAAATATGCATCAAATCACAGTGATTGCGGATTTACGGTTAAAAAAACCCAAAGGAAGTCTCCCGTCTCTTTCTTGCCCTCACTTTCACACACGCATTTAACCAAACACGTAATATTCATATTCACGCTATGTGTTTTCTCTCTGTATTTTCTTCGAAAGCCCTAAAAACCTCTCTATTTTTTTCTTCCTTTTTATACCGATGAGCTGAATTTGTTGTTTGATTCGATTTTCCCATCTGCGTTGGTGAACATATGGTCTCCTTTGGTGATTTTTTTGTGTGATTTTTTTGTAAATTATTATGGAGAGATCCGATTCCAAAGATTTCATGGACTTGTCTAACTCCTCGAGCTCCATCTCAGGTCAGCTCACTGCAAATTTTCCTGTCTTAAATGGGTTTTTTTGGTGATGATTCAATTGGGGTTTTTCTTTTTTGCTTTTTAAATGGGTGAGAATAGAGGGAAGAGATGTATATAGAGGATAAACATAGCGACCCAAATTTTAATTTTTTTTTGTTTTTGGAAGGGGGATTACAAGGTCCAGCTTACGAGTTCAAGTTTAGGTAGTCACCCAATTGAGCTACTAAGATTTGCCATGGTGACCCAATTTCATTCTTGAATTGTGTTTTTTTGGGTGTTTGTGTGTGTTGAAGTTTGTGGGATGAGCTGAATGTATATAGGAGATTCATATAGAAAGTGATTAGTTTGAGATTAAGGTGTAGTTGCTGTTGTTGTCCTCTTGTTTTTGGGCTCAATTGAGCTTCTGCTTGAATTTCATTAAAGTTTACTGTTTTATTCTATCTTGGTTTCAGCTAGTTCATTTCTCAAGCGGGATTTTTGTTTCTTCAGATGGGATAAGATAAGAGGGTATACATATAGAGGATTCGTTTAGGGACTCAACTAGTTCAATCTTAAATTGTGCGTCTTTGCTTGAAATTTGTGGAAATGAGCTGAATGCATAAAAAAGATTCATATAGCAAACCGATTCGTTTGAGATTAAGTGTAGTTGCTATTTTTATCCTCTTGTTTTTCTTTTCTGGCTTGATGCTCAATGGGATGGATATAGATGATTCAACTAGTTCATTTCCCAAGTGGGGTTTTTTTCTTTTTAAAATGAGTCAGAATTGAGGGAATAGATATAGAGGATTCGGATAGTGACTCAAATTGAGAGCAATGCATATAGGAGATTTATATAGCAAATGATTAGTTTGAGGTTTGTCCACTTGTTTTTCTTTTCTGGCTTGATGCTCTTGCTGAATTTCATCTATTTTACTGTTTTATTCTATCTGGGTTTCTGTCGATGAGTCCCACATCAGTTGGTGAAGGGATGGCTTGGGCAATCTTCAACTTTTGAGCTGCCTTTGAGGGTTGAGCTAGATGGTTCATTTTCTTTACAGTTTCTGTGTATTGCTTTTTAGAGAAAATTCGTTCTTGTTTTTGGATGTGGAAATGGTGTATAAATTTTGACTTTTTCGTTCGGTATGCAGATAGTGCTCTCTTCGATGCATCACAATACGCATTTTTTGGACAAGATATAGGAGAGGAAGTTGAATTGGGTGGTCTGGAGGAAGAAGGAAACAGTTGTGTTCCTGTGGTGGATGGTGGATTTGGTGATGACGATACACATCAGTATCATCTGTTTGAAAAAGATGAGGTATATTCCTCTGTTCCTCTGCTTTGATTTGAAATGAAATTTTTGCCGAATGAAGGGTTGATTTTTAATGAAAAGTGTGATCATGTAACCACTCATGCTTGTTCTTTATCTTTATATAAAGAGGAAAAAGAAATTAATGAACTTGGCAGCTATACATTCTATTACGGGAAATACTACAGATAAACTCATTTTCTTCATTAGTCTTACTAATTTCAGGTTTTCATGTTATGAGAATTGGTCATTAGGGCGTACCGTCTATGGTACTGAAACATTGATATTGTACATATATTGCACCAGGAAAAACTAAGGAGAAATTGGTCCTAGGTTTGGCTATTTCATTTTCCAATCCTTATTTCTTGTTTACTTTCGTGCTCAATGCATTGTAGTTCCAAGTTTATGTGATATGAGCTTCTTTAGTTTCCTACTGGTGAATCAACAAAACGAAAAAATGGAAATTTTATCATTCCGCTCTCCTCTGCCCTGTTCTTTTCTTGCTTTGTCACCGAAGGGTCCTGACACCCTCCCCATGTACTCTAGAATCACGAGTCAACTACAGTCCTTCCTTTCACCATTGATCTAAGAGGTTATTGGGAGGGTTAGGATGGTGGTTTGCAAGTTTTGTTCCAAACTTTCGTGCTGCAATTAAGGTTTTGCTGGGTTGAAGAAATGGTAGCGAGGAACACAGTAAGGGTGGCAGAAGGCATGGAATTTTAGCTTCACTCTGATTAGGTTTGCTGTATCCATGAGGAACAAAATTTTGTTTATTCATTAAAATTTAGGTTGAATATGTTGAGTGCTAGTACACATTTTAAGATTGGCGTTTAGCTTTAACTTGAGGGAAGAGAATGCAAGTTTCCATTTTATTGATTTAGTTTTGGAATTTTGTTAATATGTTTATCTTGTTATAACTGGAGTCTGCTGTCTCGTTCCCAATTAATAGTTTTATATTTTGAGTAGTAATTGTTTATTTTGGACCTGCTCTCTTTTCTTTTGGCTCAGGAGCTTCGTATCACTGTCATTAGGTTGCATTTAGCTTATATTTGGTCCCTTAAAAGAATTTGGTGGCATCTCTTGTGAATTTGGGCCTCTGGTGGTTTGAGCATGCTATATGTTTTACTACTTCAATAAATTGTTGATTTATTGTACTTCTTTTTGTAGTTGTACCTCTTTTGCTGCCTATACTAATATACTGCTTTATTTTCAGGGATCAGCTTTGGGGTCTTTATCTGACATAGATGATCTGGCAACTACGTTTTCAAAGGTTTGATCACCGGTGTACCTTTTTAATTGGTGTGTTCGTTATAATGCCTGGTTATGCTATTTTCTTTCATCTCTTCTTGATTTTGAACGGAAATCCGGTTAATTTTGCTTATATGTAGTTTGTCGATCTCTAAGGGGTTGTTTGGTATCAGGGATAAGGATGAGAAGCCAGGATAAAATGGGGGATTATTTTATCCCGGGTAACTTGCTTGCAAGCCAAACAACTTACTACTAACTAGTAAGGGTGTTAGAACTGTGGCTTGTAAATTTTATTGTGGCATCTTCTCTGTAGAATTATGAAACTATTCTGCACTATCAATCTGATTAGTTTCCTTACTTTGAAGGGGCTAACGAATTGATGGTTGCAAAATGTTGAACTTGAGGTGTAGGGGAAGAGAAACAGAGATTTTTAAGCATAAACATACTTGCAACTAACAATTTTCTTTTCCTGATTTTACGTAGTCTCTTGTTCTCTGAATGTTTCTAAAGTGAAAGCTTATCTCAAAAGCACTTGATTTGATCATTGATATCTTAAAGTTTAAAGATCCTGGTTTTGCATGGCATGCGTCTTTGATTAACCTTCCGATCTTTTCTGCATATTGCAAAGTCGAGTATGTTATATTGGTCTTGCTTCTGTGACTTAACATATTGTTTTTTAAAGCTTACATGATTTTCTGATTTTCTTTTCTTTTCCCAGTTGAACAGAAATGTCACAGGACCTAGGCATCCAGGAATTATTGGTGATCGTGGATCAGGATCTTTTTCAAGAGAAAGTAAGTGACATGTGGATTTATCTGTGTGTCAGTATCTGATATTACTATTTTATGTTGAAATAATCACTTGGACTAACGTCTGAATGATATTCACTATGATTTTTCTTGTTAATTACATCTGATGCTATGATCCTTTTGGGTGACCCAGTGGTCTGGGTTTTGGGATTTTCCATATTGGAGGTCTCAGGTTCGAAACCCCTTGCCAGCAAAAGCAAAGGGTTTGCCTTCTGGGTCAGGCTTGTAGCACTGGGCTTGCCTAGTGCAGGTTACCTCTCCTATGTGGTTTGTGAGCCATTGCATAGGAGCGGGGGTTTACCTTGTGCACACCCAAAGGGTAGCTGCTGCGGGTTCCCCTTGTCATTTTAAAAGAAAAAATCTTATGCTACTTTGTAATAAAAATCACATTCCTTTAACACTATCAGCCCCTGCATATTGGGCTACTAGTCCAAGTTCTGTAAATTTCTGAAATACCATAAAGTTTCTCTTCCATTTTTGTCTCTAAAGTCTCTTTTTTTTTTTCCTCGTCTTGCTTTTTTATTTATTATTTGTCTTGCGTATTATTTTACCCTCCCCAGACCCCACTTGTGGGATTTTACTGGGTATGTTGTGTTATTGTCGTCTTGCATATTATTTTACACTGGCGACATGTGTATAGTGAAATGTAATAGGCTCGAAGTCTGGGACTTCTACATATTTGTACTCCTTTTCTCTGAATATGTCATATGTGTATGACATGTGGTTATGTCTTGCTTTGTTTTTTATCAAATGGTTGGGTTGAGCATTTTATTGAGTTGTGCTGAAATCATCTCCGTACGATATTTCATCTTTATTGCAGAAAATCTTTGAGACTATCTAGGAAAAATCGAATTTGCCTTTGTAACATATACCAGACTAGATCCTATAGTTAATGAATTGTCATTCTAATGATGAGTTTCTGTGTAGCTCTCTTTGATTGACAGAAGTTGTTTGCAGGTTCATCGGCAGCTGAATGGGCAAAGGAAACTGATTTTCCTGATTGTTTTGATCAGCAATTGTCTGACACTGAATGTTACCAGGATAGCAAAAGATGGTCTTCACAGCCTCATTTCTCTCCTGTGCATCTGTCAGAGTCAAAGCCGTTGTATAGAACATCCTCATATCCTGAGCAACCACAACAACTTCAGCGCTTCTCAAGTGAACCCATTTTAGTGCCAAAGTCATCTTTCACTTCTCTCCCTCCTTCGGGTGGCAGATCTCAACAAGCCTCACCATACAGCCTATCACATCATCAAAGCATGCCATCTCTTGCTGCTGGACCTCAGTCTCCCTATTCAAATGCCAATCTCTCCACTTTGTCAAATCCTAATATCCATTTAGCAGGCTTGTCTCATGGGCTCCATTACGGTGGAAACATGCCACAATGGACACCTCCTGGTCTTCCTCTTGATACTCGGCTGCAAAACCACTGGAATAGTCATGTGAGTCTCAGCCACGGGGATCATTCTAGACTATTAAATAGTATATCTTCACATCAATTTCCTCAGAATGGTTTATTGTCCCCTCTCTTAATGTCTGCCCGGCAACTGCAGCAGCAAAGATTGCATCATTCAGTTCAACCATCTTTAGCTCATTTTTCTGCACTGCCTTCCCAGTTTAATTCCTTTCCTTCTCCTGGCCATCTGGGTAAGCATGGATTAGCTGATTATAGAGATTCAAAATCTAAGTCATCACATAAAGGTAAACAGAATGTGCGCTTTTCTAAGCTAGGGTCTGAAGGCAGTAGCCAAAAAAGTGACAGTAATGTTCCCAAGTTCAGATCTAAGTACATGACTGGTGATGAAATAGAGAGCATCCTGAAAATGCAGCATCCTGCAGCACATGGCAATGATCCATATGCAGACGACTATTATTACCAAGCTCGCCTTGCAAAGAAAGCAGCTGAGTCTAGATCAAAACATCGTTTTTGTCCAAACAAGGAGCAGCCTTCACGATCACGTAATAGTACAGACTCACAGCCTCACCTCCATGTTGATGCTAAGGGGCAGATTTCATTTTCTTCCATCCGCAGGCCTCGTCCTCTTCTTGAATATGATCCACCAGGATTTGTATGTAATGGCAGTGGTGATCAGAAGATGTCTGAGAAATCTTTGGAGCAGGAACCAATGCTTGCTGCTAGAATCACAATAGAGGATGGTTTCTATCTTCTTCTTGAGGTTGATGACATCAATAGGCTACTTCAGTTTAGTCAGTCGCAAGATGGTGGTGTTCAACTGAGGCGGAAGCGGCAGATTCTGTTGGAAGGCATGGCTGCCTCTCTTCAGCTTGTTGACCCGCTTGGCAAAAGTGGCAATTCAGTTGGGCTGACCCCCAAAGACGACATTGTGTTCTTGTGGGTGGTGTCTCTTCCAAAAGGCCGGAAACTCATTTCAAGGTATCTTCAGCTGCTTGTACCTGGTGGTGAGCTTGCAAGAATAGTTTGCATGGCCATTTTTCGCCATTTAAGGTTTTTGTTTGGCGGCCTTCCACCTGATCTAGAAGCTGCTGAGACGATCACTACTCTTGCAAAAACAGTCTCTGCATGTACAAGTGGCATGGACCTTAATTTGCTTAGTGCTTGTCTAGCTGCTGTTGTTTGTTCCTCAGAGCAGCCTCCTCTTCGCCCCCTTGGAAGCCCTGCTGGAGATGGAGCCTCTGTTATTCTTAAATCTGTTCTTGAAAGGGGAACTTATCTCTTGACAGATCCTCAGGCTATTAGCAGCTTCAGCATGCCTAACCCTGCCCTTTGGCAGGCATCTTTTGATGCCTTTTTTGGTTTACTCACTAAGTATTGTCTGAGTAAGTATGACTCTATAATGCAATCGATCATTTCACCGACCCAGTCAAACACAGAACTGATTGGTTCAGAAGCTGCAAGAGCTGTAAGCAGAGAAATGCCAGTCGAACTCTTACGTGCTAGTCTCCCACACACAAATGAGCACCAAAGAAAGCTTCTGTTGAATTTTGCTCAGAGATCCATGCCTGTAACTGGATACAATGCTCCTGGTGAAAGCAGTGGACAAATAAATCCTGAATCTGTAAGCTGTTAGTGGAGATGCTTAGATGTCATAAGCATATAATTCTCAATATCACTATCTGTCTGCCCTTTCCTGAACACAATGTTTTGCTTTAGCTCCATGGCAGTAGAAATGTTGAAGGCTAGAAGCAAAGGGTATTTTAGGCGTCGTTTTAGTGCCTAAAGCTCCTCTTCCAACTCGTGTTTCTCCTCTTTTTTTTTTCTTCGTTTGCCCCCATTTTTTCTGTCCATGCTTCTTTCTCCTGCCTTTCCTTTCAACTTTTCTTCATCTTTTTTGAAGTGAAAGTTTGGTGGTCTCCCCTTTTCCTTTCTCGTTTGTGATAAGTCTCATGTTACGTAACTGTGTATAATGTCTGAAAGTGACGGGGTCATTGGTCACTCCTTTTAGCGTTACTCATCCAAAGAGCTTGTTTTTTGATGCTCTTTCTGTAAACTTGGATTAAAGCTGGAAAGCTAGGATGTACAGGCCATTTATGTGGAGTTTAGGGAGCACTCCGACTTGGCCATCTCCCCTCTCTTTTTCGGGGAAGAAGGTGACGTTGCTGGTTCGTAGGACGTAATGGTTCAACTCTGCAGGTTTGGTAGGCTACATTTGCTAGACTTGGATGAAAACTGTAATAGTAATTACATTCTCTTGTTCATCAACTGTTGTTTTACTGTAACATTTCCCTATATTGTTTCTCACTTGATTTGAAATTTGTCATTCCCTGATATTATAGCTTTTACCAGTGTTAGCTGTAGGTATATATTGTCTTCTTCAGTCTTTGCCATATTTTTCTTTTGGTTTCCACTCGGTGTCCGATTCGATTATATTCGGATCATGTCGCACAGGGGAAAACACTCCCTATCAAGAATTTTTTCATTCACAGGGCTCGAATTCGAGATCTCTGGTTAAGGGAGAAACAACTCTATTCGCTGCACCACATATATTAAGGGGTGTCGATGGACATTGTTTTTGTCAAAAATCAGACTATATAGCTAGGTTAAAATATTTTTTTTTGGTATTATATATAAACACTTCTCGACTTTAATATGATTTTACTTCTTTATAGTTGGACACTCTTTAATCAAATTAACTTTAACATGATTTTTTTTTAAAATTTTGACACTTTTTAATCAAAATTTTGACTTCACCATTATAACTATTTTCTTAATGTGTTCAATAATTTAAGGTGTTCAAAAGTTGAAAATTGATACTACATGAAATTGAATATAACCGAACAAATTAATAAACACCCTAAGAGAAGTATTGAAAACACCCGAACTTAGCTTGACAGTATAAATAATTTGAGAATGAAATTAATTATCGTATCATTTTAAAGTGTTTTTTTTCAACTCTTTTAATAAAAACAGCTACAGTAGCCCTCGTGCAAGTCTTTCTCTTTTCCTTGGACTGCGAGTCGCTCTAACTTCCGCGACTTCCCTTTAAGATCTTCTCATTTCCTCCATTGATGACCTTATTTCTGGGGAAAAAGAATATCCCCCAATTTTCACCTTCCTCATCCACCATAAGTTTATTTTTCTTTTCTAAAATCATTTTTTTAAGTTTTAAAAATTGTTCGTCCCTACGTTTGTGGTGTCTCAACACAAGCAAAAATTTCAGTTCAAAACTCAAACTTTTTGAGGTATTTTTGCTAACTCAAGCTGTTATCAATTTTTTACTCATATAATATTTTTAGTTTGGGTAGATCTATGTTATCTGATTTTTGTAGAATTGTTTTGACACTATGCTTTTATTTTTATTTTTTTTGAAGTGCTCTCTTTATTTTAAATTAATAGTGACATGTTTTGACTTGCATAGAATTTAAGAAAATAAATGATATTTTTGAAATTTGTGGTTTGAAGTTAACAAATGTGCTAAATGTATCAAAATGTCACTTAATGGTGTAGTCTAAGAAAATAAAGAGTACTCTTGAAATTTATGGTCTGAAATTAAAAATCTGTTAAATGTAGCAGAATGTCGTTTAATCTTAAACATGATACATGAAAGTTTGAAATTTAAAAATTGCTAAAAAAAGAAAAAGGAATATTCTTTTAAAATGGACTGAAAAAATTATAAGGTGTAGAATCGACTCTTAACCAATAAGGTAAAGTTCAGGTAGCCAAACAGTTCAACTATTGAGATTCTTCTCAATTTGTGATCATTAGTTTAATTTTTTAAGGGATTATTTACTTGCTTTTTAAAGCTTTGGGAAGTTTAGTAATTTCAAGTTTATACAAGTTTAAGTGTCTATTTGGTACGTCCAAAGTTGCAGGGCATGGAAATCATGTGAAGCTAAGTTAAAGGGTATATATATGCCTATCCTAAACTAATTGATTAAGTTTAAGCACAATCTGTTAAACTAATCTACAAATGCAATAATTTTTTTTTTTGATTATAGGTATGGATCCTCCACCGTTGACCTTACATCCTGGTCCAGAAGTTTATGATGTGCTAACGTTACAGGAGAAACATCGATCACAAAGTGTGTGGAATGGGACCTTGAAGGGAGAGGAAGCGTGTCTACATCCACGTCGTGCAGATCACGAATTCTGGCAACACCTAAAGCATCATCCTTTGCATCCTTGTGTCCTCGATTATTTTGGTAAATGTGGATTTAGGGGAGTCATAGAGGTAGGATGTGTTCCATATGACTGGGGAGTCATTACTGCACTAGTTGAGAGATGGCGTCCGGAGACACATACTTTCCATTTGCGTGTAGGTGAGGCAACGATCACATTGCAAGATGTCGAGCTCATGTTTGGCATGTGCGTAGATGGTGACCCTTTGTTACTAGCTGGTGCTAGAGATATCTCTGTTCAAGGGTGGCAGCAGTTGATTTTCGAGCTTACTGGCTGGTCACCTGATGAGAATTGCTTCGCTGGTGTTAGCAGGTTATATGCAGGTAGTTTAGCTGCATATATGGACAACTTAGATCCTATTACAGATCAGTCCACCGAGGTTAACGTGCAGCAGAGAGTTAGGTTGTACCTATTATGGCTATGCGGTGGCACAGTATTCCCAGATAAGTCCGGTTGTAAACTTAATTTAGATTATCTACTTGAAATGCGGGACCTTAGCAAAATGGGAACACAAGCTTGGGGAGCATCTGCATTGTCGTACTTGTACAATTCTCTATGTCGTGCTTCAATGTCCGAGGCTAGTAATGTATGTGGATTTCTTTCTTTGTTGCAGGTATTTGACTTTTGAAATTATATGATTTTATTTTGCCTTTACTTTTTTGATATTTATATTTGTTTAGAGTTTTCTTAATGTAGGTGTGGGCTTGGGAGCGACTTATCCCAATGCAGCCATCATCGCGTCCTCCAAGAGTACATACGCAAGGTGTACACCTGGCTCTACCTGAGCCACATACGGCACTTGCACGGAAGTGGACTCGTTGTAGAGTTCGCCAAAATGAGGTGCGATGTGTGCTTGCCATCTGCAGAGATGTATTGGACAACCTAAATGACAGTCAGGTAATGTTATTGTAATTGTGTTTGCTATTTGCTTTTGATGTAGAATTTGTTTTATTTATTGAATGTTTATGTTTTCCTGTTATAGTTTGTGTGGGAGCCTTATTCAGAGACGATCATTAATGAACTCCCTGAGTGGTGTCGGCGTGGCCGAGATGTTTGGATGGCACAAACACCCTTAATTTGTGGGATCTATCGTGAGTGGCACATGGTGGACCGCGTCCTAAGACAGTTTGGTAGGGTGCAACATATTCCGGGACCATGCACTACATTTGACCACCTTCATTTCAAGCGTGATAAGCGGTTTAGGGTAACTCAACAAGATATACATTATTTTGAGTTTATGGCTGCTTTTTGGGCACATCGTCGAGACAACATTATTCGCGCCGAGCTATTGATTGAAGCTTCGAGGCCACAACCAGAGTATTTTGATTGGTATCAACGTCACTCACGGATGTTTATAGGAAATCCAACTCATGATGTGGATAGGGGATATCAACACATGGCAGGCAGACATGCGGCATTGGTATGTACTGTACATCGTTGTACTTCTTTGATATTTTATACACGTATTAGATGAACGGCATGGATTATAATCTTTTAACTTGTTTTAGGCTCGAGGACATCAAAAAGCGTATACGTTGGCTCTCAGTGTTGGGAATGATCCTACTGCATCTGATGCAGAGAAGGCTTTGGCAGAGAAGTTCAGCCGCATTTCAGTAGAGTCTATGACTGCTGCTGCCCTAGGGACGAGGTTGAGCTTTGCTCCGGACTATACACCACCAACTGAATATGAGGAACCCCCTGTTGTTCCTGTTCGACGTCGCCAAAGGCAAGTTGTACCTAGGGATAAGGTACGTGGTAGAGGATTGCGAGGGGGGGCTAATCAAAGGTGAGGTCAACGTCTTGTGGATCATCGACTGGTTGACTAAACAAGTACGTCCATTTCATAATGGCGCGAACCTCCTTAATAACAATCATGTTGTTGTTCACATTGAAATGATCCCCCTTATAATCATTTTGCCTGCTTTCACTTACCACTTGAAATCTCTCTAAAATGAATCATCCAATCGTTTCCCAACTGATGATGCTTGTAAATGACCCTGAAACTTTTACCTTGGTAATGATCAGAAATGAACTCTTACACTTTAAAAATAGCAAACTCAAGACATTCAAACCTCAAATATAATTAAGAGTAAGACTTGTTACAAAAAAAGAGTCATTGTCTGGTACATATCTTAACAAAATACCAATAATATAATACCTCTCTTATTTTATGTTAACTGTAATAAAGATAATTGTCATAAAATACTTTTATTCCAGAAGACCAGGACTTCATTATGACATTTCAAAGTTGTAAAATAATTAATTTTTCCTTGTTTTGAGGCTTTAGATCTATTTTTGCACCATTTATTCATTTTTAAAAAAAAAAATTCTTGATTTGTTTAATTTATATTTATATAAAATTTGTTGAATCACTTCTCTTGTTTCTCATTTCTCATTTCTTTCCCTTGTTTTTCGTACTTCATCTTACAGAAGAGGCGCTGGTGAATAAGGTTCTTTGTTCTCACTTAACAGTTATTGGATTATTTGACCTTCTTTCATTTATTTTTTCTTGATCTTATATATTAATGTTTTAGTTTCATATGGATTTTTGTGATGTTTAAGCAACTTAGATATATAAATGATTAGATTTGTCATTCTAGGAACTTTTTCCCTTTATGGTCATTGTGTTTAGGGCTATTTTTCTCGCACCTTGATTATATTAGGTAACTCTATCCACCAAGGTTAGGACAAATGAGAAGAATCACCTATAGTGTTTTTTATCAAGCTAGGATTTGAACCTTCATGGTTCCCACACACTTCATTTAAGTATTTTGAAAGGCACATACCTTAGGCGAAGAATTTTACCTATTACATGGTGAGACGTAAGCCTTCAGGTGCTGGCATAATCCCCATGTATCTCTTAATTTTAAATATTCTACAAATTAATATAACTGGATCAAATATCTTTTAAAAACGATGAATCACAAAAAAGTGTAAAAGTTATATAGAAGTAGTAGAAAATTCAAGAAAATTGTAATTCAATGAATGGTAAAATGATTTTTGTTACATAGTCATGATCATACTAATATAGGGTGGTAAGTTCAAATTTTATTGAAATTAATTATATGTATTGTTTAAGTCAAGTACAAGGGTGCGTTTGCGCATACTACCCGTTATCTTTCACTATTTCAGTAATAATGTAACTTAAAATTTCTTATTTTATCTTAATAAGATGATTTATATCCACATAAACATCTCTAGTTTGTTTTAGATCGTGTAAAAAGGATGGAGGCAGTACTATATAAAACTTACTCATACTCATGTTTACACTAGACCAATAAATGCAAGATAAGTGTTTGTCATACATACATTTATTCTTTTAAACTATAGTTAGGTGATATATTCTCACTTTAATTTCTGACCGCGAAGGTTAAATTGCTTAGTTTGATATAAACATCGAGTTAGAATAATTTTTTACCTTGTTTCTCTTGGTGCAGGGGAGAGAAGTTTTACAAGCATGATTTTTGATTTCCAACTAATCCCTTTGCAATAGGAAAGAAATTGCTTCGAGTAATAGAATTTTTTCTAGTGAAAAAGGTAAGTGAGTTCTCTCCTTTTATCTCTTTTGGTTTATTTTAAGTCAATCTTTTGAGCCTTTTGGATTAATTTTAGGACAAATTTACTCCTATATGGATATTTCTTAATTTTACCATTCGTTATAGTGTGGTGTTATTCACAGTGTTGCCATTAGCAAATCATCTCGTATATGCTCTTGACTCTAACCGAGGTCCAAATTGGACCACGTGGATAAAAGGTCCAAACGTTACCCTCTACTTTTGAGTATGGTTTAAAATTATCCTCCGTTATGCTTTGGAATGGATAGGGTTAGGAGCAAATACAAGAAACTTTGCTAATGATAAGTCTAGCATAGGACAGATTCCATATGGAAATTAGACAGTCTGATAATTTGTAAAATCAAGATCAACGGATACATCCATTTGGAGAGGATCCTTTTCCATCCAGTTTTGAGTTTAGGAGTTGGATCCTTTTCCCTTGGTAAAATCCCACAAGTGGGTTTTGGAGAGAGTAGAGTTTATACGGACCTTACTTTCACCTCGTGAAGGTAGAGAATTTGTTTCCAGAAGACCCTCGGCTCGAGTCTCGAGTACAACAAATCAAAGTAGGTATAAAAGGGGAAAAACGACAATGAGAAAAAATATCATCTAGTCAAAAGAACAATTACCAACAACATAGTGCGATAACTAAAGCATAGTAAAAACACGATAAAGGAAATCAAAGTACTTGAGAAATGCTAAAGGCGCTTATGTGTTTTTGAACTTTTTTCAGGCATGGATATATTGGTGGTGTCCAAGAGAAGGAACAACATTACTAGGAAACTGCTGTTGGCTGTTATCATTACTGCAATTTGTTTTCTTATAATATTCAGAACATCACCTGGTTTTAGTAGTTTCATGAAGGTTAAATTCTACTCGAACTTGTCGTCTTATGCATTGCATTCTCATTTACTTCTTCAACCCCGAATTTCAAAGTGATCTATGGTCCACAATAGTTTAGATGTGTGGTCATCTTATCTGAAAGCTTAAGCAGCCAGAGAGAACGTTAATGCACATCTATTTACTCAGTGACATCTTCAACGAATCTAAATGTACGTACAACAGTATCTTAACTCGGTGTATTGATAGTACCAAGTGAGACGTGTTAGAGAATATACTTGTTTCACATTGGTTGTGTAATTTTCCAATGTGGAACATGTATATTCTCTGTTGATATAATATACTAGGTGAACATTATCTCAAAACTATGTTCTTGTTTTTCGGACTCCATTAATGTTTATAAGCTAAATGAACTAAAACTTTAAGATGCACATATTTTGCTGAAGCAGGACTAGTTCAAACATACAATTTTTTCTTATGCAAATGTTTTACCTTAGATTTTTTTTTTCTTTTTGTTTTGGTAGCGATGAATCTAATATGCATTTTTCAATTTAACATTTTCAGTTTGCTCAACGTGAACCTGGTGTAACTCATGTCTTAGTTACTGGAGGAGCTGGCTTCATAGGTTCTCATGCTACTGCTCGACTATTAAAGGATTCATACCGTGTAACTATAGTGGTAAGTTAATCATTTCATCGTCCAGTTCACGAATCAAGTTTTCAAATTGTGCATAATCCTGGGATTCTTTTGCTCAGGACAACCTTTCGCGTGGAAACCTGGGCGCTGTAAAAGTTATTCAAGAAATGTTTCCTGAGCCAGGACGACTTCAGTTTATTTATGCAGATTTAGGAGATGCAGTTGCTGTATCCTAAACTTTGTTCATTCCATGTTTATCTTGATCACTTCACATCACCTCTTCTACTTGTCTAATTAGAGGCGGAGTTAGGATTTGACGTCTATGGACTCTCTGAACCTAACCATAGCTTGATTTAGTTACTGATTTGCAAGTAAATATTTATACATATTTAATGTTTTTCCTAATACTGTAGCTTCGCCCCTGTTCTGAATTCTGATTATAGGCTGGTGTTTTCATCCTTAACCGGTAACTCAGGTTAACAAGATATTCAAACAAAATGCATTCGATGCTGTGATGCATTTTGCAGCTGTCGCATATGTTGGTGAAAGTACAGCAGAACCTCTCAGGTACTTATCGACTGTTAAAATCGTTCCATTTGATGCATTTTCTATTACACCGAAAATAATGATATCATTCTATGTAGCTTGGACTCTTAAAAAATGGATCCTCCAAAAGTAATGCACTTTTTGAGGATCTAACACTGGTGTGGAAGCACTTTGGAGAGTCCAAGCAACATAGATTTCATTTCAAGAACTAATCTTCCAATGCAGTTGTTTGAAAATAGTGTTCATTTGTACTTGCTGTTTCTGAGCTCTTGCATCTCGAACATTCAGAAAGATCGAGATTATGAGAAATCCTTGTTTTTTTTTTCGTGTGTTGTCCAATCTTCTTGTGTATAGTAATATTCTTGAGTATTTTGTAGGTATTATCACAATATCACGTCAAATACATTGCTACTAGTTAAGGCAATGGCAACACATGGTGTAAAGACACTAATTTATTCGAGTACCTGTGCTACGTACGGAGAGCCGGAGAAAATGCCTATTACAGAAGAAACACCACAAGTTAGTAACTGAATTCCAGTTACTAATTAAGCAATTTTATGCGAAATTGTTTTTCGATATAGTTCAGTTTTTCCCGTTTGTTACTTTTGCTGGTGCAGAGTTGTGGAAAACTTGTTTGGTTATTGTTATTATTGTCGATGATATAGTTATTCTGATGTACTGACTTGACTTTGAACAATCAGGCACCGATAAATCCTTATGGGAAAGCGAAGAAAATGGCTGAAGATATCATAATGGACTTCTCAAAAACTTCTGATATTGCTGTCATGATATTAAGGTTTGTGCTTAACTTCAATACTTTGAAGAATTTTGTTCTCTTACATTTTGCCTGCGAGATTTAAGTCATATACACTGACAACAGTATAAAAAATTTCTACACTGTCGATGCATTCTAACTTGTTATAACAGGTTCTCTCTTTATTTTATGGAAGACTTGATATAAAGAGTTACCTAATGTTGTAGGTTAATTTTGCCCAAACAGTGCACAAAGCTTAAACTCTTTTCCAGGAGTGTCGTATTCTAAAAAAGGAAGTTCGTTGATTTCCAATTTCTTACAGTCTTGAATCAAATAATTCAGGTATTTCAATGTAATTGGCTCAGACCCTGAAGGAAAGCTAGGAGAAGCTCCTCGACCAGAATTGCGGGAGCAAGGACGGATCTCTGGTGCTTGTTTTGATGCAGCCAGGGGAATAATTCCAGGACTGAAGGTTAGTAGTAGTAATATGTGTACATATATTAATACTACTATGAGTTTTACTTCCATACGCTACTCTGACAGCGTTAAACGATTTTTTTTCACTATCAAGTCATCCCTGAGTAATGACAGGTAAATAACCTGGAAAATAAGACAGCTTACCTGCTACAAGCGATTAAAATACATTGATAGTGCAAAAGATTCCTTACATTGTCAAATGCGTGTAAGTAAAATCCTTCTAGGAGTGCACCAAAATGCTGATTGGTGCATGTCGGATCCTTCAAAAGTAGTGCATTTTTTAAGGATCCAACATGGGTGTGACAACATTTTCAGAAAGTCCGAGCAACATAGCTTTGAGCTTCCAACTTGTTATGTCCTTAATATGTACCAAATGGATTCTTTTCTTCTATATGATGAATTAACTGCAGATAAGAGGTGTAGATTACAGTACACCTGATGGAACATGTATACGAGACTACATCGATGTGACTGACCTAATCGATGCTCATGTCAAAGCGTTAGAGCATGCAAGGCCTAGCAAAGTTGGAATCTACAACGTCGGGACAGGAAGAGGTTTGCTTTCTCTGTTTCTAAGTTTTTAAAAAACAATGCGAAACTTAACATATTAAAGATTTTGTTTGATCCTTATTGTTGCTACAGGTAGTTCAGTGAAACAATTCGTCGAAGCTTGTAAAAGGGCTACAGGAGTTAACATAAAGATTGAATACCTCAGTCGACGTCCAGGAGATTATGCTGAAGTATACAGCGATCCTTCTAAAATTAGGCGCGAATTGAATTGGATCGCGAGATACACGCTTGAAGAGAGCTTAGCAATAGCATGGAGATGGCAGAAGACACATAGAAATGGTTACAACTAAAGTAGATGAGTTTAAGATTTGAATCCATGAATCACTTGTTTTTGTTTTGAATAGATAACATTATACCTCTATCAGACTCAATGGTGGGGCTAGTATTTTCGTCAAGGAATTCAAAATGTATAAAGTAAAACATATGAAGAAGCTAGATTCAACGTCTATATACATAGAAAGTAATTTTGACCATATATTGTATATCGTAATAACCCCTTGCAATAACTTGGCTCCGCCCGCGCCTATAGGAGGTGCAATGGCATTGGAAAATCATGTGTTATATAACTAGTTTACTTGATTTTCATACCATTTCGGCCCTCTATTTTATATTAGTTGTATGTTTATTCTATTATACGTTTGCTAAGAAACATAAATGAGAAGGATAGTGTTACTTATTTACCCCTTAAGAAATTTGTATATTTCAAAAAAATTAATTTTAAGGATAAAATGAAAAAAAAAAAAAGTTATTCTATTAATTTTGTAAATGGACAATAAAGTAAGACAATTATTTTTAGGAACGTGAACAACTAATATGGAGCAGAAAAATATTTGTGTGTTTCAGAATTTGTTCAGCCACCTAATAATACAACAACAACATACCCAGTAAAATCCCATAAGTGGGGTCTGGGGAGGGTAGAATGTACGCAGACCTTACCACTACCTAAGTAGAGAGGCTGTAGCCTGGGAACCCTCATCTCAAAACCCATAAGCAGAAAAGACTAGATATGATCAAACGTCAAAGAAAGCACATGACAATACGAAAATATGATACAATGAATACATAAACAACAAAATAATGACAATACATGCTAGGAAAAAAACACTACTACTCAACCCTATTAGGCCCCCTGACTAGGTAACCACCTAACCCTACGAACCAATTATCCTACTATTCTAATTCGCGCCTTCTACTTCTTCCTATCTAGGGTCATGTCCTCAGTGAGATTAAGTTTCGCCATATCATGTCTAATCACCCCCCCAGTACTTCTTCGGTCTACCTCTACCCCTCTGTGTAACTCCTAAAATCAATCTCTCGCACCTCCTAACAGGACCATCGATACTCCTTCTCTGCACATGTCCAAACCATCGCAGTCTAATGTAAATTCATGTATAGTCGAGCTATATTGAGTGTTTAAATGTATTATAACTAACCTTGTCGCTCCTGGTGTGACCACACATTCATCTCAACATCCTCATCTCTGCAACATGCATCTTCTGGGCATGTGCATTTTTGATTGGCCAACACTCCACCTCACACAACAAAGATGATCTAACCACCAATCTGTAAAACTTACCTTTGATTATTAGCCTAAAATTTCTCTCCATCCACTTAATTTATAATACACCTTCCTTTGGTAAAAGTATATTTTCTTCGAAATTTTATAATCATATAGACATTTAGTTATGATATATATTAGATGACAAGTTTTTTTTTTTTTTTTTTTAACTTAAACTCCGTATTCAATAACAATATCATGTTTGGTTAAAGATAGTGAATTCTTAACCTTTGATACAAAGTAATTTTTTGACGCAAAGGATTCAGACTTTTAGCTCCATCCTTGCATTTAGTGAATCTTGTATTCAGAACAAATCTAAGATTAACCAAGACTATAAATTTTGAATATTGTTTAAACTAATATTTTTTAAAAGAAATAACTTGAAAATTTTGTGAAATTATATAGGCAGTCTGTCACATCATCATGAATTAATGGTCGAATAAGTAGGATTCTTTCATTTTCTTAATTAGTGATGAGAATAGAAAAAGTCTTAGAAGGCGTGCTTCATCCTTTAATAAATCTTACTCGATTTCAAATTCAAATTAATCAAACCTTTCAACGATGAAGATACATTCATAAAGAATGTCATCGACAAAGCAATTCATCAAATATTTCCTTGTATATACATGTAAATGATTTCTTAGTAAAATTAATAATGGATATACAATATGCCAACATCACTTGAAAAAAACATCAACTAAATATTTTTTTTAAAAAATTACATAAAATACTTAATACCTTAAAGTCACTTATGAATTGTGACAATAGACTGACATTGCTTAGTAAAATCTTGCGCCCTTATATATCTTGATTCCAACATGATAACTAACTATCCCTATAGTGAAAATCGATTTTTTCACCTTGTTAACGTTTTTGAGATCATTGATCAACTTATTGTTACTATATATCTTAGATAATTATATCTTTTTTTAAAGAAAACTACAATTTTTAATATAATACGAGTAACTATTAGCTGAGTGTTGATGTGGGAAATCGACTCGTTTTATTTTTTAAGAATTTCAAAATAATATATCACTTGTGCTTGGCATGGTTTTGGGAGTGTCTTGGTGACAAGGAAAGTGCAACAATTTTGCCTTCAAGTTGGGCTCCATCTTTTGGCTGCAGCTGCTGATCATGCAGATAATCACAGAGTTGATCATGATTTATTAGACCATCCTGTCATATAAAATAATAATTAAGTAATTAGGAAATTAATACTTAAATTTGTTCTAGATGAACCTAAATAAGTCTCGGCGCAACAATAAAAGATATTGAATCATAGTGTAATTAGAGGGTTCATCTGAACCCCCTTTGATAAAAAATTATACTATTTTTATATGATAAAAATAATTTTTTTATATATATAATAGATATTGAACCTCGTTTGATTAGTTTGTGTATCTACTTCTTAAAATTTTGAACCTCAACAAAAATCTTGGATCCGCCACTGATTCAAACATTACAAAAAGACATAGCAAAAAGATCAATAATATTATAATTTTAAAATTTAAAACGCAATTATTAACATTTAAATTCGTTATTGTACAATTTAGAAATATTCATAATATTCAAATTCCTATTTCTTTTTGAGAATTAACTATAATCTAGAAAGCCAATAGTAAGGGAGAGAAAAAATCAAGAATATGAATAACGACAGTGTAATTCTACAAGTAACAGCAATATAAAATTAAATAAATCTTACTTGTGTTTTATTTACACAAACATCTTGCATGTCTTGATCATATTGTGGTAACTTTTCAGTTGGTTTTACCATTTGTGCCATCTTTTTTTTTTTTTAAACTCTAAAAATCTATAAATATATCAAAAATGAAATGTGTACTTCAATTTAAAAAGTAAAAGAACATATATGTTGATGAAATTAATGTTGAAGACAACCATATAAAAAGAAGTTAGTTATACTTTGTGAGTTTATCTTACCAAACAGTCCCTTAATTAAAGGGTAACCATTTATATGAATCAATGGCTCTCAAAAAGATCACTAAAAATGGGAAAATTAATGTCCCATTTTATATAACATTTTTTTTTCTTTTTTATTATGTTCTAAAAAAATGACATAATTTTATTTTTATAAAATTCCTTAATTTTAAGCATTTAGTTTTATTAACAAATGACAAACATATAAAGCTAATTGTGTTTCATAGTTATAGTTTGAGTAATTATATTTCGTAACTATACTTATAACAACGTTTGTAAAATTGACTATACAATTCACAATTTTTGTATAACATTTGTATATTTCACTATACAATTCGCGCATAACATTTGTATAATTCGCTATACAATTCACAGTACTTATATATTTCGCTATACAATTTGATTCACACATAATGTTTGTATATACTGAATGAATTATACAAAACCCAAACTATAATTACAACTATATTTTTACCACGAATCGTAATTAATTCAAATTATAACTATAATAGCTAATTAACTAATATATATATTTACTTATCCCCGTAGTATATTATATTACCATACATATGATAAATTTTAAACGAAAAGAATCATTTAATTTTAAGGCATTAATTATTGAAAATTCATAATCATGTTATCATGTGCTATACTAGTTGACTATAATATTATATTATGATAGCATGGACCATGCAACATATCTAGTTATATATTATTATATTAAAAGAAAGTGGAAAAGAAAATACTTTATTTATAATAATCTATAAGTTGATGGTTAAAAATATATCTAAATATTTTTATTTTATTTTATGAGTTTTACCATCTATATATTAAAACACAATTACAAACTGATTACATGTCAACTATTAGTTTTTTTTTCTTACATGTACTACATATTACTATTTACGTATTACAAAAAAAATATAACAAAATTGACTATTCATTATTTCTTTTAATTTCTCTATCAAACTTATCGTCATCTATGTAGTAAAACAAATCTTGAAACTGACTATGTGTTAACTATTATTTTTTTCTACAAAAACTTTAAACGTTCAACTAGATGTATCTTAAATCATAGATAATAATATCTTAGATAAAAAATAAAATAATTTGATAACTCATAGTTTTTAGATGTATTTTTTGACATTATTTTTATTAATTATGGAATAAACTAAACTTTGTTATGGCAAACAAGGTAATTGTCACTCCTGATTGTCAATGGGAACATAAAGCATAATTCCTCCCTTTCTCTAGTCTTCTCATTTTTCTGTCTTTTATTCCTCCTCCAATTTATTCTAGTTAATTATAAATTTATTTTATAACAAACTTTTTTTTTACTATTTCAAATATTTTTGGCTTTTATGTAGACAAAGTTATGGGATAACGTGGATCTATGACAAGGAAAAAAAAGATATGCTTATTAATTTCAACCATATATTATTAAAAAAAAAAATTAGCAACTCCATGGTCCCTCTCACGTTATGCTTACGTGCTTCCCTTAATTAGTCAACGGCTTGAAATTCGAGATCTATATATATAAAGGCGAAGAAATTTCAATAATTTCACTTACCTCTATAGTATAACTTAAGTAATATATTTGTTTTAGCTTTTCAAAGGATCGAAGCAGAGAAATTCCAATCATCTGATCACAATAAGAGATGACGACCCCCAACACACAACAAAACTATGACAAATATACTGAACTAAAAGCCTTTGATGACACAAAAGCTGGTGTCAAAGGACTTATTGATGGTGGAATTACTAAAGTACCCCAAATATTCATCCATCCACATGCCTTAGAAGAAAAACCCCCCTCAAATCCCCAAAAATCACAGCCTATTTTCCCTTTAATAGACCTTCAAAACATCAACATTAACAAAGAAGAAATAGTTGAACAAATTCAAGAAGCATCAGAGACATGGGGATTCTTCCAAGTGATCAATCATGGTATTCCAATGCCCGTCCTAGAAGAAATGTTGCGTGGGGCACGACGTTTTCATGAGCAAGATGTTGATGTTAAAAAGGCGTATTATAGTCGAGATGTTGCTAGGAAGGTTATGTACAATTGTAATTTTGAGTTGTTTAGTGAGAAATCTCTTGCAGCAGATTGGAGAGACTCACTTTACTCTGTCATGGCTCCTAATCCTGCTAAACCTGAAGAATTGCCTGAGACATGCAGGTAACTTTTCTTATATCAAATATCGTTTGGCTGAATATTTTTTATTGTTATAACGCCACGTTGTTATAGAGACTAAATGTTTATATATATACATATGAAAAAATTGGTTCCAAAGAAATTTAGGATCATGTTATAGTGAAATGGGTTTTTTACAATACACTTGTAATGTTCAGACTAACTAATTTTGTACACCTCAACTATTTCACGGAGTACTTGTCACCTTCCACCATCATCAAGTATCTTTTTTTATTATTATAGCACAGTACAGTACTGATATAGAGGGCTAATATAAAGTCGATTCCAAAGAAAAATAGATCGTTGTGTCTAGTCCAACTTTCACGTACCTTCGATTAATTCTACCAGATACCTATTGGCTACTAGTAACAAGTATTTATTTAACTATTATTGTGAGACGTTGTTATAGAGGCTACATATAATTATATAATATACATATGAAAGTCGATTACAAAGAAAATTAAGCCATTATATATAATGAAGTGTTATTTTATTTTATTTTTATAACTATGGTGTTCAGATCACCAACTTTCATATATTTGGACTAATTTCACGAAGTACTTGTCACCTCCCACCAGCAACATGTATCAAATAATAACATGTAATCCCATGAATGAGACCTGAGGAGAGTGGTATCTACATAGTCTTCACGCCCCCTTTTGTGAGGTAGAGAAATGGCTAAACTATGGGTGTATATATCTTAAATCTGCTTTAATTTATCAATTTTGCATTATTACAGGGAAATTATAATTGATTACTCAAATCAAGTGATGAAATTGGGATACACATTGCTTGAATTATTTTCAGAAGGACTTGGTCTCAAACCAAGTCATCTCAAAGAAATGGGATGTGCTGAGGGGCTAGGCATTTTGTGCAATTACTATCCTTCATGTCCACAACCACAACTTGCCTTAGGCTCAAGTAGACATGCTGATAGTGATTTTTTCACTGTGCTTTTGCAAGATGATATTGGTGGACTTCAAGTTCTTCACAAGAATCAATGGGTTGATGTCCCTTATATTCATGGGGCTTTAATAATTAATATTGGTGACATTCTTCAGGTAAAATATTTTTTATTATTCTTTACTAGGCACGGAGTCTTAAAGCAATAGAAAAATTGTCTTGGTGTGACTAGTTATAAGTAAGAGGTTCAAGCTATAATGTTATGAATATGTCATGGTCGGATGCATGATGGATCTTCAAGCAATAATGCACCTTTTGAGGATTCAACCTTTTTGTAGAGTCCAACTGTTATATGGTTTCGATGACACTCCTTTGAGGGTGCATGCATCCCTTCTTAGGACCTTGTTCGAACGTAGGATGCTATAACCAGTTTCTTATGGTGTTCGTTCAATTTTTAATTTGTTACGTCAAAATTATAATAGTAAATTTTAAAATGAAAAAATGACCTTATATATCACAAAATGTTTAAAGTTGTGCCACACGAATTAAGTAAGGTGAATTATTGCTATGACTATACTTGTGTAACAAATCTATACATGTGACCTCTTACTTTGTGTGATCTATACATCTTATTATTTTTCTTTTGATGTGTTCCAATGTTGGGTGACCTATAGACTTGATTGTGTATTTTTTTAGTATCGTAATTTTAATTAGATAAGTTGAAAATTGAATGATCGTTGATGAAATTCATAAACTTAATATAAATTTCATTTAAATAAGTTTGAACAGGTCACTATCGACCTATAAAATTTCGTTCACCTTTTATGACTTTTTCAGCTTATATCGAATGACAAATACAAGAGCATAGATCATAGAGTGTTGGCAAATAAAATTGGTCCAAGAATATCAGTAGCAAGTTTCTTCAGCACAGGGGCATTGGCATCTTTCAGAATTTATGGACCAATTGAGGAGTTATTATCAAAAGACAATCCTCCAAAGTATAGATCAACAACATTGAAGGACTTCTTTGAATATTCTAGCAAGAAAGGACATGATGGCAATTCTAATTTATCTCACTACAAAATTTGAACCCCCACCCCACCCCACCCTTACGCCCTTCCTTTCTTTGAACGAAACGAAAGGAGATACAATCAAGCTGATTTCCAAAATGTCTTTCTGAATATTCCTTAATGTCCCAACTATTTATGAAACATAAGAAGTAGATGATTAATCATCTGTTTCAAAACAAATCCAAGAATTTCTTGGTTTTGTGATTTAAGTCTCAAGGAAATGGGCATATTTTCTTAACATTTACATTTGTACTTTAATTTGCACTTGGAATAAAAGTGTGAGATTATTTATGTTATTTTTAAAAGTTTATTTTCTTTTTTATATTAATAAGAGGACATGCCTAAAGCTCATACACTAAAAGTAGTATTATTAAAATTAAATACTTTTGACAAGGACCATACTTGATGACCAAGTACCACCAATCCCATGGCCCCTCATATATTGTGCTTAATTACCAATTTTTTTAAAAGGGAACCATACTTGGTCTACAAGAAAAATTGTCACTATAAAACATTGATATTAAACTAAAATCTAAATCATCTTTATCTCCGTCTCCCTTCTAATCAAAATAAAATTTTTCGGTCATATTTTTTTATTATCTTTTTGAGATAACTTAAATAGTATACTTATTTTCGCTCTTCACAAGGTTCAAGAATTTGAAGATAGATTTCAACCATCTCACCATATTACACGTCCTTCGAAGCACTTCAAGAATCCAATAAACTTAATGGCAACCTCCAACACACAACAAAGCTATGACAAACAAAGTGAACTAAAAGCCTTTGATGACACAAAAGCAGGTGTCAAAGGACTTATTGATGCTGGAATTACTAAAGTACCCAAAATATTCATTCATCCAGAGGCCTTAAACAATGAAACCTCAAATCCCCAATATACACATCCCATTTTCCCTTCAATAGACCTCCAAAACATCAACATCAATAACAAAGAAATAGTGAAACAAATTCAAGAAGCATCAGAGACATGGGGATTCTTCCAGGTGATCAATCATGGTATTCCAGTGCCCATCCTAGATGAAATGTTGCGTAGGGCACGACATTTTCATGAGCAAGATGTTGACGTTAAAAAGCCGTATTATAGTCGAGATGTTGCAAGGAAGGTTATGTACAATTGCAATTTTGATCTATTTAGTGAGAAATCTCTTGCTGCAAATTGGAGAGATTCACTTTACTCTGTCATGGCTCCTAATCCTGCTAATCCCGAGGAACTTCCCGAGACATGCAGGTATTTTTTTAAATTTAACTCATATATATTGACAACGAAAAAAGTAACATATCTTTTTATTGAAAAGATCAAAGCATTGACTAAATAGGGGACAAATAGGTAAGTTAGTATCTAGAAAAACGACGTTGTTATAGAAAGATTCGATGATATAACTTCAAAATTCATTTAAATTTTATCAACTTTTACAATTCTAACATATCTTTTTATTGAAAAGGTCAAAGCATTGACTAACTAGGGGACAAATAGATAAGTTAGTATCCAGAAAAACGACGTTGTTATAAAAAGATTCGATGATATAACTTCAAAATTCATTTAAATTTTATCAACTTTTACATTCTTGCAGGGAGATTACAATTGAGTACTCAAATTATGTGATGAAATTGGGACATACATTGCTTGAATTGTTATCACAAGGACTTGGTCTCAAACCAAACCATCTCAAAGAAATGGGATGTGCTGAGGGGCTAGGCATTTTGTGCAATTACTATCCTTCATGCCCACAACCACAACTTGCAATAGGCACAAGTAGACATGCTGACAATGATTTTTTCACAGTGCTTTTGCAAGATAAAATTGGTGGACTTCAAGTTCTTCACAAGAATCAATGGGTTGATGTTCCTCCTGTTCATGGAGCTTTAGTAGTCAATATTGGTGACATTCTTCAGGTAAAATTTTTCTTATTCTAATTTATTACTCGGCAGAGTCTTGAAGTCATAGTAAAATTGTCATTAGGTTGAATGCTTGCATTCTATAATGTTCACTCTTCAAAAACATTACCACGTGTGCTTTAGATTCTCCAAATATTGTATATTTTGTTAAGGATCGAACAGAAGTGCAACAATATTTTTCAAGAGTCATTACATTCCTTTGGGAGATGCAACATTCCTAGGGACTAAATTCCTGTTTAAACGTGGGATGCTACGTGCATTGAACTGTCCCTTTTTAATTAATGTTCATTAAATTTTTAATTTATTACGTCAAATTTAATAAAATACTAATTTTCTAAATGAAAAGATGATTCAACCATATCTTAGATATCACAAAAAATTTAAAGTTGTGTTACATAGTAAGGTGAATTATTGACATTACTAAACTTATGTAATACATGTGACATCCTACTTTGTGTCACCTATAAACTTAATTTACTTTTCCATCACAAATTTGAATGATCATCAATAAAATTCATGAAATTAACAACTCACTATCAACTTATAAAATTTCGTTTGAATTTTAATGTTTCAGCTTATATCGAATGACAAGTACAAGAGCATAGAGCACAGAGTGTTGGCAAATAAAATTGGTCCAAGAATATCAGTAGCAAGTTTCTTCAGCACAGGGCCATTGGCATCTTCCAGAATTTATGGACCAATTGAGGAGTTATTATCAAAAGACAATCCTCCAAAGTATAGATCAACAACATTGAAGGACTTCTTTGAATATTCTAGCAAGAAAGGACTTGATGGCAATTCTAATTTGTCTCACTACAAAATAATATGAGTTTAGATATGTAGTTGAAATAATTTTTTTTGTTTGAACCCAAAAAAAAAAATAAAAATAAATTATCAACCTTAAAGAAGAAAAGATGTTACAATTGTACTTTTGTACTCGGATAATAATTTTGAAATAAGATGTGAAGTTATTTATTATGTGTCTACTGAAATTTTATAATTTTGATACAAGATAACAATATGTAATGATACAAAGAAGAATTCCAATAGGTCTAGCTTTATGTGCATTGCTTTTTTAAGTATTTAAGGGTCATTCAATAGGAATGAGACAATTTTCTTTTTTTATATGTCAGCGCATTAATTTTTTGGTGGTATGATTTAAAGGTAATGTATAACTAAGTAAATATATACACAGTTATACACATTATTTATAAATTGTAGATCAATTTTTTTCAATCTCAAAGGAACCATTTCTGCCATAAGACCACTAAAATAATCGTTTGGAACTCCAACTTTTTTTTGGAGCCTCCACTATTCCTATATATATATAAAAAACTTTCTCTTTCATTATTTTTATTATCTATGAAGTTTGACTTTAAACCACCAAATTTATTGAAACGATCCTGATCTCCATCGATTCAAATATTTTCTTAATACTCTCAAAATTTAACTATTAACTTTTTTCAATATTTTAAATTTTTGATATATTATTCTATCATAATTCACATTAAAAATTGAGAAGGTGTGATTAGGCAAAGATGTTTGTGGGATGTTCTTTAAGTAGTTTGCAACATACAAAGAACTATGAGAATTCATCAACAGACTTTGGAGCAAACAGAGCAATTGATAAAGGAAATGCTACATTCACAGACTTTGAAATCTTGAACATCGAAGCAAAGAGGATCATTAAGAATGATAAATTTCAAAGCCCATATATCAGAATATTTTTCAAAAGATCTAAAAAAGCAGATGGATATAAATATCAGCGAGATAGAAGAAAAAAAACGAGGAAAGAACGAGATGGAAAGCAGGGGGGTGAAAATAAGAAACCTAGGAAACCCTACAACTTTGACTTGTATTTTCATAGCATATGTGTTTTGGGCTTGGTCAAGTTTGAGTCAAGCCATTTGTTTTGTTTGCTTTGTTTGTCGGACTATGAATTGGGGTGACCCAATTTCGTTTGTAATTTTTTGCTAATAATGGAATGCAAAATTTGATTAAAAAAATAATACTATTTTTTTCTTTATTTTTTCAAAAACACGTATATATAAATATAATCTTTTAATTTGATCTTAGATTATTTTTCAATTTTAGGTATTCATAACTAAATTTTTAACGCTAAATAAGTAGTTAATATATACTCAATATAACAGAATACAAAAATTAATTGTCATATATAATATGTGTGTTTACTTGTTTAACGTTATACAAAATTCACCCGTTTCTCAGCAAACCTCTTTATCACAATTCAAACTTTTTTTTTTAAATTTTAAAAAACGTGTCAAATAATAATTAATTAATTAATCAATACGGGGAATTTTAACTAACCCTAAATTTTGAGCTTTCCAAATTTTTACGCTTTCTTTACTTTCTGATCTTCACTTTTTGATCATATCTAGGCCGTTCTGCGGATAGGTTTTGAGATGAGGGTTCCCAGAAACAGCCTCTCTACTTAGGTAGTGGTAAGGTCTGCGTACATCCACCCTCCCTGGAGCCCACTTGTGAAATTCCACCGGTTATGTTGTTGTTGTAGTAATACGGGGAATATTCTTACCTCTTTCCTCTTCCCCACACGAAGTTAAACCAAAATTCCCATCTCCATAACCGAAACTCCATTAAAACTCATTGTCTTTTCTTCAACTTTTTATTTTCTCTCTCTCTCTCTCTCCAAAAAAAAATTCCATTTCCAGAAAACCATTTTCCTGATTCAAATTCATTCTCTCAAAAACTCCAAATTCTCTCTCCGATCTAACAATTCATTCAATCATTCAAACGGAATTTTCAGAAAAAATTCCATTCAATTCTGATCAGGAGAGAGAATTTTTTTCCTAATTTTTTTCGGTTTTTGTTCATCTGGGTTGATTTGGAATACGCATGTGTGTATTGATCAAACTGGGTTTCTCTTCAAATTCAAATCTATTTATTACTTGTTTTTTAATCTTTATGCTTCACTTTTCCCCTCAGATTTTCACCTTTTCTGATTCTTATAATCGCAGTATTAACTCATTGTTATTGTTATTAAAATTATTAACGGTAAATCTTAATCTCATTAATTTCGATTACTTTTTTTATTGGGTCGATTTTCGATCATCGCATTTTAGCTATGGATTCTCAAAACAAGATTAGTCGCCAGCTCCAAAGAGGTTTGTTTTCCTAAAGTTTTAATTTTTATCAATTTTCTTCAAATATAGCTTTTTCTGAGAAATGGATTTAACCGCTTTGACCCGTGACCCGTGACCCGGCTACCGACAGTCAGACAAGTATGTATAGACAATCTTACCCCTACCTTTCAGGCAACAATATACAATAAAGTGGCCTGGGCGAGGGTAAGTCTGTAGACAATTTTACCTCTTCTAATTTAGGAACAACATATCTAGTGTATTCGTGGGCAGTGTGTAGGCAAATTTCTGGATCATGTCAGCAAAAAGCAATTTGGTATTATAAGAATATGCTTTCTAAATGGTTTTCTGTCAGTGTGACACTGGCTATTTTTTGTCCTTTTATATCAAGAATAGTATGGGGTTACTAATAGATTCTGTATGCTGGTAAATGGTAACATATCAATTAAACTTTTTACTGGTTAGCTGCCATTTAGTAGGTGTTGTTTTTTTCGTTTCTAGAATAACCAGCTATCCTGCTTATCGAAGTGGCAAAAGTTTGCTAATCTTAGTATAATTGAGTTCTTGATTAGAATTTGAATTAGAGACAAGACACCCGATAAATGATAATTACAGTGTTTTCATGTGTTTGAATCAGAAGAACATGAAGAAAAATATGGAGCAAGCCAAAAAAAGCAGGCCATTAAGCTATTTTGTATTTTGCCTGTACTAATACAAAATTTTGTTACCTTCTGATTTGGCTGTCTATATGATCACTTCAGACATGATTTTGTACATTTCTGTGTCTAACATTATGGATGCTTATCATTTTTTTCATGTTAAAACCTTTACTAAAGAGAGCTGTTGTTTTCTCCCTAGCTCCTTGCTTCTCAAATGTTGGAGGGAAGAAAGTGGCTTCACCATCTGTCATTGTGATAGGTGGTGGATTTGCAGGCCTTGCAGCTGCTCGGACACTTCATGATGCATCACTTCAGGTATGCCCTGGAAATAGGTATTTGTAGAAATTTGACCATCTTATCATTTTTTACTTACTGTAATGGTGACGGTGGATATATTTCATCAAGTTTATATTTTGTTGCAGGTGGTTGTGCTAGAATCACGAGATAGAATAGGAGGCCGTGTTCACACTGATTATTCTTTTGGTTTTCCTATTGACTTGGGTGCATCATGGTAACGATTTTTTGCTTTTTGGAACACCACTTTTTTGTTTATTATACAGTAAACAGATGCATTTTGCTTCCTATGGATATTGGAATTTTAACTGCTTTAGGTTGCATGGCGTCGGCAACGAGAATCCTTTGGCACCTCTTATTGGAAAACTAGGACTGCCCCTCTATCGTACAAGTGGTGACAATTCAGTTTTGTACGACCATGATCTGGAAAGGTTTGTATTCTACGTTGTTGTTACTTATCATGTGTCCAGTTTCTGAAAATGCATCACATTAATGCATAAAAACTTACATATATATGCTTCTGCCTGTCATTATGTGGAACAGTGGAAAAATTTGCGATTGCTAGTTCTCTTTGTAAGCTTTCTCAGCATGTAAGAGAATTAAATAACTTGTCTTCTGATTCTCCAGTTATGGGCTTTTTGACATGGAGGGTAATCAAGTTCCCCAGGACTTAGTCTCAAAGGTTGGCAAGATTTTTGAGAGCATTTTGAAGGAGGCATGTTTTCCCTTTCTCTAGCCATCTTATCTCTGTGAATCATTTTTGTGAAATATCTATCTTTTTCTGTCAGGGAAGGATCCCTATCTAAAGTATGTAGTATTTTGGACGTTTGCTGACTATAAGCTGACTCGTTTTGGCTGCAGACTGATCAAATTAGGAAAGAACACAGTGAAGACATGTCTATAGGTCGTGCAAGCCTGACTAATTGTCTATAGAGTTCTTTACATGATCTTTCTGTCTTACTTGCTTTATTTCTTTAGGTCATTAGTTTTGATTGTCAAACATGATGTTTCTGATTTAAGGTCCTACTTAATTCCGTTTTACCAACATATTGACCACCTCACCCCAAATCAGTTAAAGAGGAAAAAAGAGAACAAATTTTTCACTAAGAAAAACTGTTGATACAGGTTGAATGGTCTTGGTCATAAGGTGTTGCAGTGGTACCTATGCAGAATGGAAGGCTGGTTTGCTGCGGATGCAGATACCATATCACTTAAGTGTTGGGACCAGGTTAATTTCCTTTGACTCTCTTTTTTCAGAGCTTACTTGTTGGAGGAATGCTCATCTTATCGTTGATTATTGTCTTCCAGAGACATTTGGACGGTTTCTAGGTATCACCATAGTATACAACTAAAATGACAGCTTGTTCAGAGGGAGAATCTCATTCTGTCTTTCCTGTTACCAAGTGGGGTCTGTGTCATTTATCTAGTGTAGATCTAAGTACTTAGTATGTAAAGATATCTTGGGAATGAGAAAGAACGACCTTTTGTGAATATAGAGATGCGAATAATGTTGGTGAGGAGGACACTTGGCTGAGAGATTGAAGTTGCCAGTATAGAAATTTAATACAACTTTCACAAAGAAATTACTTGTTAGAAAGATGATTGGCCAAGAGATTAAATAATTTCAGTGTACAAAACAGCCACAGGCATTATCTGTAGTTCCAGGTCCTCAGCTGGTTACTAGCTCTGAAGAATTATGTCATCATTTTTATGGCATTAGCCGGTCTTATCTTTTTTTGGGCAAGCTTTTTTCCCAGATACTCCTTCAGTCCCACAAGCTCTTCATTTTGGGATGTTTAAGATGTCTGGCTCATGTTTATAGATAGTACTGTTCCACAGAGTCTCATTTCTTTGGAGGATTCAAGCTAATTTAAACAATGACATGATGTTTCCATATAACACTAACTTATCAACTGCTGTAGTATTTTCTTCTATTGTTTACTAAATACAATAAGTCAAGTTACTTTGTTAAGCTCTATGCCTAATCAAATTATGTCACATAAATTGGGCAAAAGAGTATCTATAGATTATTTATTTAACATTTGAGTTCTACTTGTAGCTGGTTTGAACATGTGAAGGGATTACATCAGCTCAGGAAAGTTTAGATCTCCTAATAGGCTAATACCTGTGTCAAAATGGTCATCTAAGATGTCTGAAGCTCTGAAAGTGTCCTTGTATAAAAAATATGTGATCGTAATAATTGCTCTCCTATTAGTCAAGTCTGACAGGAAAAACATCAAATAAATTCATATAGTTTATTGACCTTGGAAATGTTGTTTGAAGTTTCGCCTTATGGATTTGTGATTGTGATATACAGGAAGAATTGCTTCCTGGTGGGCATGGTCTTATGGTCCGGGGATATAAGCCTGTCATCAATACACTAGCAAAAGGGCTTGACATTCGCTTAGGTCACAGGTAAAGAATACCTCCCTGACATCTCCCCCCATTTGCCCACAAACAAGGGACACTAGTAGTTGTTACTCATTTGTTTTTGGAATTATTCCTCAGGGTTAAAGAAGTTGTTAGACGTTATAATGGTGTGAAAGTAACAGTTGAGGATGGGAGTACTTTTGTTGCCGATGCTGCCATTATTGCTGTTCCTCTTGGTGTTCTGAAATCATATTGTATCAAGTTTGAACCTAGATTACCTGAGTGGAAAGAGTCTGCCATTAAAGAACTTGGTGTAGGAATTGAGAACAAGATTATTCTGCACTTTCAAGACGTGTTCTGGCCAAATGTTGAGTTCTTGGGAGTAGTTGCAGATAGCTCATATGAGTGCAGTTACTTTCTTAATCTTCACAAAGCTACTGGCCATCCTGTTCTTGTTTATATGCCTGCTGGGCAACTGGCCCGTGATATTGGGGAACTGTCTGATGAGGCTGCTGCTGATTTTGCATTTACTCAACTTAAGAGGATTCTTCCCAATGCTACTGCTCCTGTAATGCTAAACTCCCTTTTTTGCTTCCATTTCTTGCTCCTATGTCTCTTGAGTTTTACTTTAACGAGTTGCTTTGAAAATTTCCTTATCTGTTAATGTCTGCTTAGAATCATTCTGTGAATGAACTCTTTGTTATGCATGTTGATTTGCTCTTCGTCAAGATGTTAGTGGCTGACAGCTTCGTTCATGGAAATTTCCTCTAGTTTAATTTTTCACCAAACTTCAAAGTGGCAGAAGCCTGACTAATTGTCTATAGAGTTCTTTACATGATCTTTCTGTCTTACTTGCTTTATTTCTTTAGGTCATTAGTTTTGATTGTCAAACATGATGTTTTTTAAATAAAATTGCATAAATTTTTTGAAACTGTGTCATACACCAATATCTAAACAAGATCAGTACAAATTGGGAACCTTTTTCCGAAAAAAGAAGAAAGTATTTGGCTTGTTTGAGTGATAACTCAAGCAACTCAGTGGGTTACAGCATCGTTTTAACTCTCTAAGAAGCAATTATAGTTTGAGTTATCCTTCCCTGTTATAAAACCATTTCAATTTCACTAATATTTTCATGATAATTATGATATGCAACTCTTTTATCTTTTCCTCCTGGTGCTGATGCAGATTCAGTATCTTGTTTCTCACTGGGGTACAGACATAAACTCACTGGGATCATATAGCTATGATACTGTCGGGATGCCCCATGATCTATATGAAAAGCTTCGAATACCAGTAGATAACCTATTCTTTGCTGGGGAGGCAACGAGTGCTGATTACCCAGGTTCTGTACATGGTGCATATTCAACCGGATTGCTGGCTGCTGAGTACTGCAGGATGCGTGTCCTGGAGCGACATGGAGAGTTGGATATTTTCCAGCGCTTCATGGATGAGGAAACACTTGTTCCCATTTTGATATCCAGAATGTAACTCTTAGGTTCCTTTATGCTGAAAGATTTTAATTTACCGTCACAGTTTCGCTGGCTTCTATACCTGTGTTCAGCATCAGCTAAAAGTGGGTAGCCTTTCCTTGTCTAAGATTTAGCATTTCCAGGTACATTGGGCAGTAGGAGACATTTTTGTTGTATTACAGTTCTGTGAACTGCAGCCTGTGGTGATACTGGTTCATAATACCACGACGAATCGTCGTGCTTAAGAAGAATTATCTGATGAATAACCTTATTTTCGTGTCATGACGCGTACATATTTTCCAAGGAAATTTAATTTTAGTTTGGCAGATGCATGACTAATCATTTCTCAACACAAACATATAGCTGTATGATTTGTTGATCTTCTGGTGGCATTTTAACTGCCAAATACTAAAAACACTTGCTATTCTTTTGCCTTTTACAGAATTCCCTTTTTTTCTTAGATAGGAAGCAATGGAGCACAAGGATTATGGTAAATTGGCATTATCTTTCGGGGCTCGTTGCGGATCTACTCGTATGATCTTTCGCGAATGTTGCATCGGAGCCCCATGTAGCGCCATAATTCGTGGGCTAACACCCTCAGAAAACTGCTGAAATAGTCCGTTTCCTATTCCTTAACTCATAAAATCTTACCAGGTCTCCCGCGTCGCCGCCAAGCCACTTGAGCCTCTTCCCGGGCTTGTTGCGGATCCACGCGTATGATTTTTCAGGATTGTTGCGTCGGAACCTCATACAGTGCCAGAATCCATGAGCTAACACCCACAGAAAACAGCTGAAATCGTCTATTTCCTGTTCATCGGCCCATAAAATCCTACCATGCCTCCTCCAATGCCGCTGGGCCACTTGGGCCTCTTGTCGGGCTCATTGCGGATTCACCTGTACGAATTTTTGGAAATCTTGCATCGGACCCCCGTGTAGCCCCAGAATCCGTGGGCTCTTGTCGGGCTCATTACAGATGAGTTTAAGTTCTATCATCGACGGTGTAAAAACAACACCCTTTCCTAGATCCTGCGTGAATGTACGATGCTTCGTCTATCAGGATAAACCTTTGTCATACTGACGGTGTAAGGTATACCCACAAAATCACAATACATATGATGTAATTATAAGTAAATCTCTACAACGAATGAACTCATAAGAATCATAGTTAGCCCACGGATTCTGGCGCTGCCTGGGGTTCCGGGCAAAGATTCCCGAAAAATCATATGGGTGGGCCGGGGACGAGCCCGGCAAGCGGCCTAGGTGGCCCGGCGGCGTCGATGGGGGCTTGGTAGGATTTAATGGGCCAAGGAATGCGAAATAGGCGATTTCGACCATTTTCAGTGGGTGTTAGCCCACGGATTCTGGCGCTGCCTGGGGTTCCGGGCAAAAATTTCTGAAAAATCATACGGGTGGGTTAGGGACGAGCCCGACAAGCGGCACAGGTGGCCCGACGGTGTTGGTAGGGGCCTGATAGGATTTTATGGTCTAAGTAGAAAATCTCAAAAAATTATACAGGTGGGTTGAGGACGAGCCAGTAAGTGGCCCAGGCGGCCCAATCGTATTGGCAGGGTCCTAGTATGATTTTATGGTCCAAGAAAGGCTAAATAGGTGATTTCGGCCATTTTTCGTGGGTGTTAGCCCACAGATTCTGGCGCTGCCTGGGGTTCCGAGCAAAGATTCCCAAAAAATCATACAGGTGGGTCGGAGACAAGTCCGGCAAGCGGCCCAGGTTGCTCGGCAGCATCGACGGGGGCCTGGCAGGATTATATGGGCCAAGGAAGGCGAAACAGGCGATTTCGGCCATTTTCCGTGGGTGTTAGCCCACGGATTCTGGTGCCATCCTGGGATTCCGAGCGAAAGATTCCTAAAAAATCATACGGGTGGGTCGGGGACGAGCCCGGCAAGCAGCCCAGGTGGTCCGGCGGCATTGGCGGGGGCCTGATAGGACTTATGGCCCAAAGAAGGCGAAACAGGCGATTTCGGCCATTTTTCGTGGGTGTTAGCCCACGGATTCTGGCACTACCTGGGGTTCCAGGTAAAGATTATCAAAAAATCATATGGGTGGGTCGGGAACAAGCCCGGCAAGCGGCCCAGGTGGCCCGACGGTATTGGCAGGGGCCATGTAGGATTTTATGGCCTAAGGAAGGCGAAACAGGAGATTTCAACCATTTTTCGTGGGTGTTAGCCCACGGATTCTGGCGCTGCCTAGGGTTTCGCACAAAGATTCCCGAACAATAGTACGGGTGAGACGGGGACAAGCTCGATAAGCGGTCCAGGTAGCCCGACGGCGTGTCTGGTAGGATTTTATTGCCCAAGGAAAGCGAAACTGGCGATTTCGGCCATTTTCCATGGGTGTTAGCCATAGATTCTGGCGCTGCAAGGGTTTTGGGCAAAGATTCCCAAAAATACATACAGATGGATCGAGAACGAGCCCGGCAAGTGACCTAGGTGGCCCGGCAAGTGACCTAGGTGGCCCGGCGGCGTTGGCGGGGGCCTGGTATGATTTTATGGCCCAAGGAAGGCAAAACAGGCGATTTCGACCATTTTTCGTGGGTGTTAGCCCATGGATTCTGGCGCTGCCTGGGGTTTCGAGCAAAGATTCTCAAAAACACATATGGGTGGGTCGGGCATGAGCCCAGCAAGTGGCCCAGGTGGCCCGGCGGAGTTGGCCGGGGCCTGGTAGGAATTTATGGCCCAAGGAAGGCGGAACAGGCAATTTTGGCCATTTTTCGTGGGTGTTAGCCCACGAATTCTGGTGCTGCCTAGGGTTCCGGGCAAGAATCCTGAAAACTCATATGGGTGGGTCTAGGACTAGCCCAGAAAGTGGCCCAGGTAGCCCGGCGGCGTTGGCGATGGCCTGGTAGGATTTTATGGCCCAAGGAAGGCGAAACAGACGATTTTGGCCATTTTTCGTGGGTGTTAGCCTACGGATTCTGGCGCTGTCTAGGGTTCTGGGCCAAGATTCCTGAAAAATCATACGGGTGGGTCAGGGATGAGCCCAGTAAGCGGACTAGGTGGCTCGATGGTGTTGGCGGGAGCCTGGTAGTATTTTATGGCCCAAGGAAGTCGAAACAGGCGATTTCAGCCATTTTCTATGGGTGTTAGCCACGGATTCTGGCGCTGCCTGGGGTTCCAGGCAAATATTCCCAAACAATCATACGGATGGATCAAGAACGAGCACGGCAAGCAGCCCAGGTGGCCCAGCGATATTGGCGGGGTCCTGGTATGATTTTATAGCCCAGGGAAGGCGAAACAGGCGATTTCGGCCATTTTTCATGGGTGTTAGCCCACGGATTTTGGCGCTGCCTGGGTTTTCGGGCAAAGATTCCCGAAAAATCATATGGGTTGGTTAGGCCTGAGCCCGACAAACGGCCCAGGTGGCCTGGCGGCTTCGGCGGGGGCCAGGTAGGATTTTATGGCCCAAGGAAGGTGAAACAGGCGATTTCAGCCATTTTTCGTAGGTGTTAGCCCACGAAATCTGGCGCTGCCTGGTGTTTCGGGCAAATATTCTAGAAAACTCATATGGGTGGGTCGGGGATGAGCCCGGGAAGTGGCCCAGGTGCCTCGGCAGTGTTGGCGGGGGCCTGGTAGTATTGTATGTCCCAAGAAAGGCAAAATAGCTCGAAAAGCAGCCCAGGTGGACCAGCGGCGTTGGCAAGGGCCTGGTAGGATTTTATGGCCCAAGGAAGGCGAAAAAAGCGATTTCGGCCATTTTCCTTAGGTGTTAGCCCACGAATTCTAGTGCTGCCTGGGGTTCCCGGTAAATATTCCCAAAAAATTATACGGCTGAGTTGGGGACGAGCCCGGCAAGCGGCTCAGGTGGCTCGGCAGCGTTGGCGGTGGCCTGGTAGGATATTATGGCCTAAGTAAGTCAAAACAGGCGATTTCGACCATTTTCCGTGGGTGTTAGACCACGGATTCTAGCGCTACCTGGGGTTCCGTGCAAAGATTCCTGAAAAATTATACGGGTGGGTCGAGGATGAGCCCAACAAGGGGTCTAGGTAGCCCGGTGGCGTTGGCGAGGCCTGGTAGGATTTTATGCCCAAGGAAGGCGAAACAGGCGATTTCGGCCATTTTTTGTGGGTGTTAGTCCATGGATTCTGGCGTTGCCTGGGGTTTGGGGCAAAGATTCCCGAAACATTATATGGGTGGGTCGGGGACGATCCCGGCAAGCGGCCTTGGTGGCCCGGCGGCGTTGTTGGGGGCCTGGTAGGATTTTATGGCCTAAGGAAGGCGAAATAGGCGATTTTAGTCATTTTGCGTGGGTGTTAGCCCACGGATTCTGGCGCTGCCTGGGGTTTTGGGCAAAGATTCTCTGAAAATCATTCGGGTGGGTCGAGGATGAGCTCGATAAGCGGCCCAGGTTTCCCGGCGGCGTTGGCGGGGGACTGGTAGGATTTTATGGCCCAAGGAAGGTGAAACAAGCGTGTTAGCCCACAGATTCTGGCGCTGCCCGAGGTTCCGGGCAAAGAATCCTGAAAAAATATATGGGTGGGTTGGGGATGAGCCCGAAAAGTAGCCAGGTGGTCCGACGGCATTGGTGGGGGCCTGGTAGGATTTTATGGCCAAAGAAAGGCGAAACAGGCGATTTCAACCATTTTTCGTGGGTGTTAGCCCACAGATTCTTACACTGCCTAGGGTTTCGGGCAATGATTCACAAAAAATCATGCAGGTAGGTCGGGGACGAGCACGAAAAGAGGCCCAGGTGGCCCGACAGCGTTGGCGGGGGCCTGGTAGGATTTTATGGCCCAAGAAAGGTGAAATAGGCGATTACAACCATTTTCCGTGTGTGTTAGACCACGAATTCTGGCGCTGCCTGGGGTTCCGGGGAAGGATTCTTGAAAAATCATACGGGTGGGTCAGGGACAAGCCCGGTAAGCGGCCCAGGTGGTCCGACAGCGTTGGTGGGGGCCTGGTAGGATTTTTTGGCCCAACTAAGGCGAAACAAGCGATTTCGGCCATTTTCCTTGGGTGTTAGCCCACAGATTCTGGATCTGCCTGGGATTCTGGGAAAAGATTCCTAAAATATCATATGGGTGGGTCGGGGACAAACCCAATAAGCAGCCTAGGTGGATCGGCAGCTTTGGCGGGGGCTGGGTAGGATTTTATGGCCAAGAAAGGCGAAACAGGCGATTTCGCCCATTTTTCGTGGGTGTTAGCCCACAGTTTCTGGCACTGCCTTGGGTTCCAGGCAAATCATACGGGTGGGTCGGGGACAAACCTGGTGAGTGACCCAGGAGGTCCGGCGGCGTGGGCGGGGGCCTAGTAGGATTTTATTGCCCAAGGAAGGCGAAACAAACGATTTTGGCAATTTTCCATGGGTGTTAGCCCACAGATTCTGGCGCTGCCTAGGGTTCCAGGCAAGGAATCCCGAACAAACATTCGAGTGGATAGAGGATGAGCCAGACAAGTGGCCCAGGTTACTCGGCGGCATTAGCGGGGGCCTGGTAGGATTTTATGGCCAAAGGAAGGCGAAACAGGCGATTTTGGCCATTTTCCATGGGTGTTAGCCCACAGATTTTGGCGCTGCCTGGGGTTCCAGGCAAAGAATACCGAACAAACATACGGGTAGGTCGGGAAAGTGCCTGGTAAGCGGCAAAGGTGGCATGGCGGCGTTGATGGGGGCCTGGTAGGATTTTATGGCCCAAGAAAGGCAAAACAGGCGATTTCGGCCATTTTCCATGGGTGTTTTAGCCCAAAGATTCTGGCGCTGCCTGGGGTACCGAGCAAAGATTCCCAAAACATCATAAGAGTGGGTCGAAGACGAGCTCGAAAAGTGCCCCAGGTTACCCGATGACATTGGCGGGAGCCTTGTAGGATTTTATGGCCAAAGGAAGGCCGGTGATTTCGACCATTTTCCATGGGTGTTAGCTCACGGATTCTGGTGCCACCTGGGGTTCCGGGTGAAGAATTTTGAAAAATCACACGAATGGGTCGGGGATGAGCCCGACAAGCGGTGCAGGTGGTCCGGCGGCGTTGGCGGGGCCCTGGTAGGATTTTATGGCCCAAGAAAGGAGAAACAGGCGATTTCGGCCATTTTCCATGGGTGTTAGCCCACGGATTCTGGCGCCATCTGGGGTTCCGGGCAAAAAATCCTGAAAAATCATACAAGTTGGTCGGGGACGGGGACGAGCCCGGCAAGTGGCCCAGGTGGTCCGATAGCATTGGCAGGGGCCTGGTAGGATTGTTGGCCCAAGGAATAAGAAATAGGCGATTTCGGCCACTTTTTGTGGGTGTTAGCACATGGATTTTGGCGTTACCTGGGGTTTGGGGAAAAGAATCCTGAAAAATCATACGAATGGGTCGGGGATGAGCCTGGCAAGCGGCTCTAATGGTCCGGCGGCGTTGGCGGGGGCATTGTAGGATTTTATGGCCCAAGGAAGGAGAAACAGGCGATTTTGGCCATTTTTCGTGGTTGTTAGCCCACGGATTCTGGCTCCACCTGGGGTTCCGGGCGAAAAATTTTGAAAAATCATATGGGTGGGTCGGGGATGAGCTCGGCAAGCGGTCCAGGTGGTCCAGTGGCGTTGGCGGGGGCCTAGTAGGATTTTATGGCCCAAGGAAGGAGAAACAGGTGATTTAGGTCAGTTTCCATGGGTAATAGCCCACGGATTCTGGCGCCAACTGGGGTTTCGAGCAAAGAATCCTGAAAAATCATACGAATGGGTCGGGGACGAGCCCGAAAAATAGCCCAGGTGGTCAGGCGGCGTTGCCGGGGGCCTGGTAGGATTTTATGGCCCAAGGAAGGAGAAACAGACGATTTTGAATTCTAGCGCCACCTGGGGTTTACAGCGTTGGCGGGGGCCTGGTAGGATTTTATGGCCCAAGGAAGGAGAAACAGACGATTTTGAATTCTAGCGCCACCTGGGGTTTCGGGCGAAGAATCTAAAAAAATCATACAAGTTGGTCGGGGACAAGCCCGACAAGCGACCCAGGTCTTCCGGCGGCGTTAGCGGGGGCCTAGTAGGATTTTATGGCCCAAGGAAGGAGTAATAGGCTATTTCGGCCATTTTCCGTGTGTATTAGCCCACGGATTTTGGTGCCATCTGGGGTTCTGAGCGAAGAATCCCAAAAAATCATACGGGTGGGTCGGTGATGAGCCCGGCAAGTGGCCTAGGTGGTCTGCCGGTGTTGGCGGGGGCCTTGTAGGATTTTATGGCCTAAGGAAGGAGAAACAGACAATTTCGGCCCTTTAATACCCACAGATTCTGGCGCCACCTGGGGTTCCGGGCAAAGAATCCCGAAAAATCAAACAAGTTGGTTTGGGACGAGCCCAGCAAATGGTCCAGGTGGTCCGACGGCGTTGGCGGGGGCCTAAAAGGATTTTATGGCCCAAGAAAGGAGAAATAGGCAATTTTGGCCTTTTTCATGGGTATTAGCCCACGTATTCTAACGCCACCTGGGGTTCCGGGCAAAGAATCCCGAAAAATCATATGGATGGGTCGGGATGAGCTCGGCAAACGGCCCAGGTAGTCCGGCGGCGTTGGCGGGGGCCTGATAGGATTTTATGGCCCAAGGAAGGAGAAACAGGCAATTTCGGCCATTTTCCGTGGGTGTTAGCCCACGGATTCTGGCGCAACCTGGGGTTCCGGGCAAATAATCCTGAAAAAACATACGAGTTAGTCGAGGATGAGCCCAGTAAGCGGCCCAAGTGGTCCGGCGGTATTGGTGGGGGCCTGGTAGGATTTTATGTTCCAAGGAAGGAGAAACAGACGATTTCGGCCATTTTCCATGGGTAACACCCATGGATTCTGGTGCCATCTAGGGTTTCGGGCAAAGAATCCCAAAAAATCATATGGTTAGGTTGGGGACGAGCTTGGCAAGTGGGCCAGGTGGTCTGGCAGCGTTGGCGGGGGCCTGGTAGGATTTTATGGCCCAAAGAAGGAGAAACGGGTGATTTCGGCCATTTTACGTGGGTATTTGCCCACAGATTATGGCGCTACCTAGGTTTCCGAGAAAAGAATTCCAAATAATCATACGGGTGGGTCGGGGACGAGCCCAGCAAGCGACCCAAGTAGTTCGGCAGCATTGGTCGGGGCCTAGTAGGATTTTATGGCCCAAGGAAGGAAAAACAGGTGATTTCAGTCATTTTTCGTGGGTATTAGCCCACGGATTTTGGCGTCACCTGGGGTTCCAGGCAGAGAATCCTAAAAAATCATACGGGTAGCCATTTTCCATGGGTGTTAGCCCAAAGATTCTGGCGCTGCCTGCCCACGGATTTTGGCGTCACCTGGGGTTCCAGGCAGAGAATCCTAAAAAATCATACGGGTAGGTCAGGGACTAGCCTGACTAGCAGCCCAGGTGGTCCGGCGGGGTTGGCGGGGCCCTAGTAGGATTTTATGGCCCAAGGAAGGAGAAACAAGCGATTTCAGCCATTTTCCATGGGTGTTAGCCCACGGATTCTGGCGCCACCTGGGGTTTAGGGCATAGAATCTCAAAATATCATACAGGTTGGTCGAGGACGAGCCCGACAAGTGGCCCAAGTGGTTCAGCGGTGTTGGAGGGGGCCTAATAGGACTTTATGGCCCACAGAAGGAGAAACAGGTAATTTCGGCCATTTTTAGTTGGTGTTAGCCTTGGGGTTCCGGGTAAAGAATCCTGAAAAATCATACGGGTAGGTCGGGGATGAGCCTAGAAAATGATCCAGGTGGTTCGGCGGCATTGGCGGGGGCCTGGTAGGATTTTATGGCCCAAGAAAGGAGAAACAGGCAGTTTCGGCCATTTTTCGTCGGTATTAGCCCACGGATTCGGGCGCCACCTTGGGTTCCAAGCAAAAAATCCCAAAAAATCATATGGTTGGGTCGGGGATGAGCTCGGTAAGCAGCCCAGGTGGTCCGACGGCGTTGGCGGGGGCCTGGTAGGATTTTATGGTCCATGGAAGGAGAAATAGGTGATTTCGACCATTTTTCGTGGGTATTAGCCCACGGATTCTGGTGCCACCTGGGGTTTTGGGCAAAGAATCTCAAAAAATCATACGATTGGGTTGGGGATGAGCCTAGAAAGCTGCCCAGGTAGTCCAACGGCATTGGCGGGGGCCTGGTAGGATTTAAAGGCCCAAGTAAGGAGAAACAAGCTATTAGACCATTTTCCATAGGTGTTTGCCCACGGATTTTGGCGCCACCTGGGGTTCTGGGTCAAGATTCCCAAAAAATCATATGGGGTGGGTCTGGGACGAGCCCAGAAAATGGTCCAAGTGGTCCGGCCTAGTTGATCGGGGCCTGGTAGGATTTAATGGCCCAAGGAAGGAGGAAAGGCGATTTAAGCCATTTTCCGTGGGTGTTAGCCCACGGATTCTGGCACCACTTTTATGGCCCAAGGAAGGAGAAACAGGCGATTTCGGCCATTTTTTGTGGGTAATAGCCCATGAATTCTGGCGCCACCTAGGGTTTTGGGCAAAAATCCCAAAATATCATACGGGTGGGTCGGGGACGAGTCTGGTAAGCGGCCTACGTAGTCCGATGGCATTGGCGGGGGCCTGGTAGGATTTTAATGCCCAAGGTAGGAGAAACACGCAATTTTGGACATTTTTCGTGGGTGTTAGCCCACGGATTCTAGCGCAACCTGGGGTTTCGGGAAAAGAATCCCAAAAAATCATACGGGTGAGTCGGGGACAAGCCCGACAAGTGGCCTAGGTGGTCCAGCAGCGTTAGTAGGGACCTGGTAGGATTTTATGTCCCAAGGAAGGAGAAACAGGCGATTTCGACCATTTTCTGTGGGTGTTAGCCCACGAATTCTGGTGCCACCTGGGGTTCCGGGCAAAGAATCTCAAAAAATCATATGGGTCGGTCAGGGACGAGCTCAGCAAGTGGCCTAGGTGGTCCGACAGTGTTGGCGGGGGCCTGGTAGGATTTTATGGCCCAAGGAAGGAGAAACAGGCGATTTCGGCCATTTTTCGTGGGTGTTAGCCCACGGATTCTGGCGCCAATTGGGGTTTCGAGCAAAGAATCCCAAAAATTCATATGAGTGGGTCGGGGATGAGCCCGACAAGTGGTCCAGGTGGTCCAGCGGTGTTGGTGGGGGCCTGGTAGGATTTTATAGCCCAAGGAAGGAGAAACATGCGATTTGGGCCATTTTTCGTGGGTTTTAGCCCACGGATTCTGGCGCTACCTGGGGTTCCGGGCAAGTAATCCCGAAACATCATATGGGTTGGTTGGGGATGATCTCAGAAAGTGGTCTAGGTGGTCTGACGGCATTGGCGGGGGCCTTGTAGGATTTTATGTCCCAAGGAAGGAGAAACAGGCGATTTTGGCCATTTTCCATGGGTGTTAGCCCAAAGATTCTGGCGCTGCCTCCAAGGAAGGAGAAACAGGCGATTTTGGCCATTTTCCATGGGTGTTAGCCCAAAGATTCTGGCGCTGCCTGGGGTACCGGGCAAAGATTCTTGAAACATCATACGAGTGGGTCGAAGACGAGCCCAAAAAGTTCCCCAAGTTACCCGACGACATTGGCGGGGGCCTGGTAGGATTTTATGGCCCGAGGAAGGAGAAACAGGCGATTTCGGTCATTTTTCGTGGGTGTTAGCCCACGGATTCTGGCGTCACCTGGGGTTCCGGGCAAAGAATCCCAATAAACCATATGGTTGGGTCAAGGATGAGCCCAACAAGCAACCCAAGTGGTCCAGTGGCATTGGCAGGGGCCTGGTAGGATTTTATGGCACAAAGAAGGAGAAACAGGCAATTTCGGCCATTTTCCATGGGTGTTAGCCCATGGATTCTGGCGCCACCTAGGGTTCCAGGCAAAGATTTCCAAAAAATCATACAGGTAGGTTGGGGACGAGCCCGAAAAGCAGCCCAAGTGGTCCGACGGCATTGATGGGGGCCTTGTAGGATTTTATGGCCCAAGGAAGGAGAAACAGGCGATTTTGGCCATTTTTTGTGGGTGTTAGCCCACAGATTCTTGCGCTACCTGGGGTTCCGGGTAAAGAATCCTAAAAAATCATACGGGTGGGTCGGGGATGAGCCTAGAAAGTGGCTCAGGTGGTCTGGGAGGGTTAACGGGGGCCAGGTAGGATTTTATGGCTAAAGGAAGGCAAAACAGGCGATTTTGACCATTTTCCATGGGTGTTAACCCACAGATTTTTCCGCTGCCTGGGGTTCCAGGCAAGGAATCCCGAAAAAACCTACGGGTAGGTCAGGAACATGCCTGGTAAGCGACAAAGGTGGCACAGCAGCATGTACGGGGGCCTGGTAGGATGTTATGGCAAAGGAAGGCAAAACAGGCGATTTCGGCCATTTTCCATGGGTGTTAGCCAAATATTCTGGCGTTGCCTAGGGTAGCAGGCAAGGATTCCCGAAACATCATACGCGTGGGTCGTAGACAAGCCCAGATAGTGGCCCAGGTTACCCGGTGGCATTGGCAGGGGCCTTGTAGGATTTTATGGCCAAAGGAAGGCAGGCGATTTTGGCCATTTTTCGTGGGTGTTAGCCCACGGATTCTGGCGCCACCTGGGGTTTCAGGCAAAAAATTTCAAAAAATCATAAGGGTGGGTCGGGGACAAGCCTATCAAGCGGCCTAGGTGGTCCAACGGCATCGGCGAGGGCCTGGTAGGATTTTATAGCCCAAGGAAGGAGAAACAGGCAATTTCAGCCATTTTTCGTAGGTGATAGCCCACGGATTCTGGCGCCACTTGGGGTTTCGGGCAAAGAATTCTAAAAAATCTTACGGGTGGGTTGGGGATGAGCCCCGCAAGTGGCACAGTGGTCTGACGGTGTTGGCTGGGTCTGGTAGGAATTTATGGCCCAAGGAAGGAGAAACAGGCGATTTCGAGCATTTTTCGTGGGTATTAGCCCACGGATTCTGGCGCCACCTGGGGTTCCGGGCAAAGAATCCCAAAAAATCATATGGATGGGTAGCCCAAGGAAGGAGAAACAGGCGATTTCGAGCATTTTTCGTGGGTATTAGCCCACGGATTCTGGCGCCACCTGGGGTTCCGGGCAAAGAATCCCAAAAAATCATATGGATGGGTCATGGAAAATCCCGGCAAGCGGCCCAAGTGGTCTGGTGGTGTTGGCGGGGGCCTGGTATGATTTTATATCCCAAGGAAGGAGAAACAGGCGATTTCAGCCATTTTCCGTGGGTATTAGCCCACGGATTCTGGCGCCACCTGGGGTTCCGGGCAAAGAATCCCAAAAAATCATATGGATGGGTAGCCCAAGGAAGGAGAAACAGGCGATTTCAGCCATTTTCCGTGGGTATTAGCCCACGGATTCTGGCGCCACCTGGGGTTCCGAGTAAAGAATCTCGAAAAATTATACGGGTAGGTAGGGGACAAGCTCGGCAAGCATCCCAGGTGGTACAACGGCATTAGCAGGGGCCTGGTTGGATTTTATGGCCCAAGGAATGAGAAACAGGCGATTTCGACCATTTTTCGTAGGTGTTAGCCCATTGATTCTGGCGCCACCAGGGGTTTCGAGCAAAAAATCCTCAAAAATCATACAGATGGGTCGGGGATGATCTCGACAAGTAGCCCAGGTCATCCATCGGCATTGGTGGGGGCACGGTAGGATTTTATGGCCCAAGGAAGGAGAAACAGGCAATTTCGGCCATTTTTTGTGGGTATTAGTCCACGAATTCTGGTGCCTCCTGGGGTTTCGAGCAAATAATCCTGAAAAATCATACAAGTTTGTCGGGCCCGAGCCCGGCAAGCGGCCCAGGTGGTTCGGCGGTGTTTGCGGGGGCCTGGTAGGATTTTATTGCCCAAGGAAGGAGAAAGAGGTGATTTCAGCCATTTTTCGTGGGTATTAGCCCACAGATTCTGGCGCCATCTGGGGTACCGGGCAACGAATCTTGAAAAATCATACGGGTGAGTCGGGGATGAGCCTGGAAAGCAGCCTAGGTGGTTCAACGGCATTGGCGGGGGCCTGGTAGGATTTTATGATCCAAGGAAGGAGAAACAGGCGATTTTGGATTCTGGCGCCACCTGGGGTTCCGGGCAAAGAATCCCAAAAATTCATACAAGTTGGTCGGGGACGAGCCCGGCAAGTGGCCCAGGTGGTCCGACGGTGTTGGCGGGGGCCTGGTAGGATTTTATGTCCCAAGGAAGGAGAAACAGGCGATTTCAGTCATTTTTCGTGTGTGTTAGCCCATGGATTTTGGTGCCAACTAGGGGTTTCGGGCAAAGAATCTCCAAAATGTCATATGGGTGGGTTGGGAATGAGTCTCGGTAAGTGGCCCAGGTGGTCCGATAGTGTTTGCGGGGGCCTGGTAGGATTTTATGGTCCAAGGAAGGAGAAACAGGCGATTTTGACCATTTTCCGTGGGTGTTAGCCTCTTGGATTCTTCCGCCAACTAGTGTTCTGGGAACAAAATCCTTAAAAATCATATGGGTGGGTCAGGGATGAGCCTAGATAGTGGTACAAGTGGTTCGACGACATTTGCGGGGGCTTGGTAGGAATTGATGGTCCAATGAAGGACAAACAGGCAATTTCGGACATTTTTCGTGGGTGTTAGCCCATGGCCCGTCCAATGAAGGACAAACAGGCAATTTCGGACATTTTTCGTGGGTGTTAGCCCATGGATTCTGCCGCCAACTGGGGTTCCAGGAAACGAATCCCAAAAAATCATACGGCTGGGTCGGGGATGAGCTTGGCAAGCAGCCACGTGGTCCGGAGGCGTTGATGGGGGCCTGGTAGGATTTTATGGCCCAGTTAGCCGATATTTGGCCATTTTTTGTGGGTGTTAGCCCACGGATTCTGCTGCCAACTGGGGTTCCAAGAAATGAATCTCCAAAAATCATACGGGTGGGTCGAGGATGAGCCTCGAAAGCAGTCCAGGTGGTCCGGAGGCATTGGCGGGGGCCTGTAGGAATTTATGGCACAAGGAAGGAGAAACAGGTTATTTCAGCCATTTTCCATCGGTGTTAACCCATAAATTCTGTCGCTAACTGGGGTTTCAGGAAAAGAATCCTGCAAAATCATACAGGTGGGTCGGGGACAAGACTGGGAAGCGGCCCAGGTGGTCCAGTGGTGTTAGCGGGGGTCTGGTAGTCTTTTATGGCCCAAGGAAGGAGAAACAGGGAATTTTAGCCATTTTTCGTCGGTGTTAGCCCATAGATTCTGCAGCCAATTGGGGTTCCATGAAAAAATCACGAAAATCATATGGGA
>DF357448.1:11971-47594 GCA_000787875.1 Solanum virginianum | reverse complement strand
AGGAAGGAGAAACAGGCGATTTCAGCCATTTTCCGTGGGTGTTAGCCCATAAATTCTGGCGCCAACTGGGGTTTCGGGCAAAGAATCCCAAAAAATCATACATGTAGATCAGAGACGAGCCCAGCAACTGGCCCAAGTGGTCCAACAACGTTGGCGGGGGTCTGGTAGGATTTTATGTCCCAAGAAAGAAGAAACAGGCGATTTCGGCCATTTTCCGTGGGTGTTAGCCCACAGATTCCGGCGCCATCTGTGGTTTCGAGCGAAGAATCCCGAAAAATCATACGGGTGGGTTGGCTTAAGGAAGGAGAAACAGGCGATTTCGGCCATTTTCCGTGGGTGTTAGCCCACAGATTCCGGCGCCATCTGTGGTTTCGAGCGAAGAATCCCGAAAAATCATACGGGTGGGTCGGAGATAAGCCCAGCAAGAGGCCCAGGTGGTCCAGCGGCATTGGCAGGGCCCTGGTTAGATTTTATGGCCCAAGAAAGGAGAAACAATCGATTTCAGCCATTTTCCATGGGTGTTAGCCCACGAATTCTGGCGCAATATATGGTTCCGGGCAAAGAATCCCGAAAAATCATACAGGTGGGTCGAAGATGAGCCCATCAAGCGGTCTAGGTGGTCCGACGGAATTGGTGGGGACCTGGTAGGATTTTATGGCCCAAGGAAGGAGAAACAGCGATTTTGGCCATTTTCCGTGGGTGTTAGCCCACGGATTCTGGCATCATCTGGAGTTCCGGTAGGATTTTATGGCCCAAGGAAGGAGAAACAGCGATTTTGGCCATTTTCCGTGGGTGTTAGCCCACGGATTCTGGCATCATCTGGAGTTCCAAGTGAAGAATCCCAAAAAATAATATGGGTGGGTCGGAGATGAGCCAGGCAAGCAGCCCAGGTGGTCCGGCGGCTTTGGCGGGGCCCTAGTAGGATTTTGTGGCCTATGGAAGGAGGCAAAAAATCATACGGGTGGCTCGGGCACGAGAACAGCAAGAGGCCCAGGTGGTCCGGTGGCGTTGGCGGGGCCCTGCTAGGATTTTATGGCCCAAAGAAGGAGAAACTGGTGATTTCGACCTTTTTTGTGGGTGTTAGCCCACGAATTCTGGCGCCATCCTGGGTTCCGGGTGAAGAATCTCAAAAATCATACGGGTGGGTCATGGACGAGCCCGGCATGTGTGTTAGCCCACGAATTCTGGCGCCATCTGGGGTTTCGGGCGAAGAATCCCAAAATATCATACCGGTCGGTCGGGCACGAGCCCGGCAAGTGGCTTAGGTGGTCTGGCGGTGTTGGCGGGGCCCTGATAGGATTTTATGGCCCAAGGAATGAGAAACATGTGATTTCGGTAATTTTTCGTGGGTGTTAACACACGGATTTTGGCGCCATCTGGTGTTCCAGGGGAAATATCCTGAAAAATCATACGGGTTAGTGGGGGACGAGCCCGGGAAGCGATCCAAGTGGTCCGGCGGCGTTAGTGGGGCCTTGGTAGGATTTTATAGCCCAAGGAATGAGAAACAGGCGATTTCAGCCCTTTTTCGTGGGTGTTAGCCCACAAATTCTGGCGCCATCTGGGGTTCTGGGCGAAGTATCCTGAAAAATCATACATGTGCGTTGGGGACGAGCCCGGCAAGTGGCCCAGGTGGTTCAGCGGCGTTGGCGGGGCCCTGGTAGGATTTTATATCCCAAAGAATGAGAAACAGGCGATTTCGGCCATTTTCCATGGGTGTTAGCCCATGGATTCTGGCGCCATCTGGAGTTTCGGGCGAAGAATCCCAAAAAATCATACGGGTCAGTCGGGGGCGAGCCCAGCAAGTAGCCCAGGTGGTCCAGCGGTGTTAGCGGCAAGCGGCCCAAGTGCTTTGGCGGCTTTGGAAGGGCCCTAGTAGTATTTTATGGCCCAAGAAAGGAGAAACAAGCGATTTTGGCCATTTTTCGTAGGTCTTACCCAACAGATTCTGGCGCCATCTGGGGTTCCGAGCGAAGAATCCCGAAAAATCATACGAGTGGGTCGGGGACGAGCTCGAAAAGTGGACCAGGTAGTCCGGTGGCATTGGCGGGTCCCTGGTAGGATTTTATGGTCCAACGAAGGAGAAAAAGGCAATTTCGACCATTTTCCATGGGTGTTAGAACACGGATTCTGGCGCCATCTGGGGTTACGAGCGAAGAATCTCAAAAAATCATACCAGTTGGTCGGGGACGAGCCCGGAAAGTGGCCCAGGTGGTCCGGCGGTGTTGGCAGGGCCCTAGTTGGATTTTATGGCCCAAGAAAGGAGAAACAGGCAATTTCGGCAATTTTCCGTGGGTGTTAGCCCACGAATTCTGGCGGCATCTGGGGTTCCAGGCGGATAATCCTGAAAAATCATACGAGTGGGTCATTGACGAGCTCGGAAAGTTGCTTAGGTGGTCCGGCGGCGTTGGCGGGGCCTTGGTAGGATTTTATGGGCCTAAGGAAGGAGAAATAGGCGATTTTGGCCATTTTCTGTTGGTGTTAGTCCACGAATTCTGGTGCCATCTGGGGTTTCGGGCGAAGAATCCCGAAAAATCCTATAGGTGGGTCGGGGACAAGCCCAACAAGCGGCCCAGGATGTCCGACGGCATTGGCAGGGGCCTGGTAGGATTTTATGGCCCAAGGAAGGAGAAACAGGCAATTTTGGCCATTTTCCATGGGTGTTAGCCCAGGATTTTGGCGCCAACTGGGGTTCTGGGCAAAGAATCCTGAAATATCATACGAGTGGGTCGGGGACGAGCTCGGGAAGCGATCTAGGTGTCCAGTGATGTTGGCGAGGGCCTGGTAGGATTTTATGGCCCAAGGAAGGAGAAACAGGTGATTTTGGCCATTTTTCGTGGGTGTTAGCCCCCAAATTCTGGCGCCAACTGGGGATCCGGGCAAAGAATCCCAAAAAATCATACACGTGGATTGGAGACAAGCCCGGAAAGTGGCCCAAGTGGTCCAACAATGTTGTCGGGGGTCTGGTAGGATTTTATGTCCCAAGGAAGGAGAAGCAGGCGATTTTGGCCATTTTCCATGGATGTTAGCCCACGGATTCTGGCGCCAACTGGGGTTCCGGGCAAAGAATCCCAAAACATCATACGGGTGAGTCAGGGACGAGCCCAGCAACTGGACCAGGTCGTCCGGCGGCATTGGCGGGGGCCTGGTGGGATTTTATGGCCCAAGGATGGAGAAACAGGCGATTTCGACTATTTTTCGTGGATGTTAGCCCACGGATTCTGGCGCCAACTGGGGTTCTGGCAAATAATCCTGAAATATTATATGGGTGGGTCGGGGATGAGCTTGGCAAGTGGTCCAGGTGGTCTGGTGTTGTTGGCGGGGGCCTGGTAGGTTTTTATGGCCCAAGGAAAGAGAACCAGTCGATTTCGGCAATTTTCTGTGGGTTTTAGCCCATGGATTCTTGCGCCAACTGGGGTTCCGGGCATAGAATCCCAAAAAATGATACGGGTAGGTTGGGGATGAGCCCGACAAGTGGCTCAGGTGGTCCGACAATGTTGGCGGGGGCCTGGTAGGATTTTATAGCCCAAAGAAGGAGAAACAAACGATTTCGGCCATTTTCCGTGGGTGTTAGCCACGAATTCTGGCACCAATTAGGGTTCTGGGCAAAGAATCCTGAAAAATCATACTAGTGGGTATGGGATGATCTCGAAAAGTGGCCCATGTGGTCCGACAATGTTGGTGGGGGCCTGGTAGGATTTTATGGCCCAAGGAAGGAGAAACAGGCGATTTCGGCCATTTTTCGTGGGTATTAGCCCACGAATTCTGGCGCCATCCTAGGTTCCGGGCGATGAATCTCGAAAAATCATATGGTGGTTTGGGGATGAGCCCGGCAAGTGACCCAGGTGGTTCGACAGCGTTGGTGGGGCCCTAGTAGGATTTTATCGCGAAATAGGTGATTTCGGCCATTTTCCGTGGTTGTTAGCCCACAGATTCTGGTGCCAACTGGTGTTTCGGGCAAAGAATCCCAAAACATCATGCAAGTGGGTCGAGGACGAGCCCGACAAGCGGCTCAGGTTGTCCGGCGGCATTGGCGGGGGCCTGGTAGGATTTTATCGCCCAAGGAAGGGGAAACAGGCGATTTTGACCATTTTTCGTAGGTGTTAGCCCACGAATTCTGGCGCCAACTAGGGTTCCAGGCAAAGAATCCTAAAAAATCATACGGGTGGATCGGGGACGAGCTCGGTAAGTGGCCCAGGTGGTCCGGTGATGTTGGCGGGGGCCTGGTAGGATTTTATGGCCAAAGGAAGGAGAAACAGGCGATTTCGGCCATTTTCTGTGGGTGTTCGTTCGCCCACGGATTCTGGCGCCAACTTGGGTTCTGGGTAAAAAACCTCGAAAAATCATACGAGTGGGTCGAGGATGAGCCCGGCAAGCTGTCTAGGAGGTCCGGTGGAATTGGCGAGGGCCTGGTAGGATTTTATGACCCAAGGAAGGAGAAACAGGCGATTTCGGCCATTTTTCGTGGGTGTTAGCCCACAGATTCTAGCGCAAACTGGGATTCCGGGCAAAGAATCCCAAAAACTCATACGAGTAGGTCGAGGACGAGCCCGGCAAGCGGCCCAGGTGGTTCGACGGGGTTGGCGGGGGCCTGATAGGATTTTATGGCCCAAGGAAGGAGAAACAGGTGATTTTGGCCATTTTCCAAGGGTGTTAACCCACGGATTCTGGCGCCAACTAGGGTTCCAAGCAAAGAATCTTGAAAACTCATATGAATGGGTCGTAGACGAGCCCGGCAAGTGGCCCATATGGTCTGGCGGCATTGGCGGAGGCTTGGTAGGATTTTATGGCCCATGGAAGGAGAAACAGGCGATTTCGGCCAATTTTCGTGGGTGTTAGCCCACGAATTCTGGCGCCAACTGGGGTTCCAGGAAAAGAATTCCAAAAAATCATACGGGTGGGTTGGGGACGAGCCCAGTAAGTAGCCCAGATGGTCCAGCGGCGTTGGCGAGGGCCTGGTAGGATTTTATGGCCCAAGGAAGGAGAAATAGGCGATTTCGGCCATCTTCCATGGGTGTTAGCCCACGGATTCTGGCGCCAACTAGGGTTCCGGGCAATATACGGGTGGGTCGGCAAGGAGCCCGACAAGCTGCCTCGGGGCTTCGAACCCATTTTTCTCAAAAATTAAAAGAGACTGCCAGTAACGAAGAATTCCAAAAATATATATGGGTGGATCGGGGACGAGCCCATCAAGCAGCTCAGGTAGTCCGGCGAAATTGGCAGGGGCCTCGTAGGATTTTATAGCCCAAGGAAGGAGAAACAGGTGATTTCGGCCATTTTCCATGGTATTAACCCACGGATTCTGGCGCCAACTGGGGTTCCGGGCAAAGAATCCTAAAAAATCATACAGGTGGGTCGGGGACGAGCCCGGCAAATGGCCCAGGTGGTCCGACGGTGTTGGTAGGGGCCTGGTAGGTTTTTATGGCCCAAGAAAGGAGAAACAGGCAATTTCGGCCATTTTCTGTAGGTGTTAGCCCACGGATTCTAGCACCAACTGGGGTTCCAGGCAAATAGGTTAGGGACGAGCTTGGCAAGTGGCCCAGGTGGTTCGGTGATGTTGGCGGGGGCCTGGTATGATTTTATGGCCCAAGGAAGGAGAAACATGCAATTTCGACCATTTTTCGTGGGTGTTAGCTCACGGATTCTGGCGCCAACTGGGGTTTTGAGCAAAGAATCCCAAAAAATCATACTGGTGGGTCGGAGAATGAGCCCGGCAAGTGGCCCAGGTGGTTCGGCGGCGTTGGCGGGGGCCTTGTAGGATTTTATTGCCCAAGGAAGGAGAAATAGGCGATTTCTGCCATTTTCCATGGGTGTTAGCCCACGGATTCTGGCTCCAACTAGGGTTCCGGGCAAAGAATCTCGAAAACTCTTACGGGTGGGTCGAGGATGAGCCCGGCAAGCGGTGTAGGTGGTCTAGCGATGTTGGCAGGGGCCTGGTAGGATTTTATGGCCGAAGAAAGGAGAAATAGGTGATTTTGGCCATTTTCAGTGGGTGTTAGCCCACAGATTCTGGCGCCAACTAGGGTTCTGTGCGAAGAATCCCAAAAAATCATACAGGTGGTTCGGGGACAAGCCCAGCAAGCGGCCCAGGTGGTCCGGCGGCATTGGTGGGGGCCTGGTAGGATTTTATAGCTTAAGTAAGGAGAAATAGGCGATTTCCGCCATTTTCCGTGGGTGTTCGCCCACAAATTCTGGCGTCAACTGGGGTTCCGGGCAAAGAAACCCGAAATATCATACAAGTGGGTTGGGGACAAGCCCAGGAAGCGCCCCAGGTGGTCCGGCGATGTTGGCAGGGGCTTGGTAGGATTTTATGGCCCAAGGAAGAAGAAGCAGGCGATTTCAGCCATTTTCCGTGGGTGTTAGCCCATGGATTCTAGCGCCAACGGGTGTTTCGGGCAATGAATCCCGAAATATCATACTAGTGGGTCAGGGACAGGCCCGATAAGGGGCGCAGGTTGTCCGGCAGTGTTGCCGAGGGCCTGGTAGGATTTTATGGCCTAAGGAAGGAGAAACAGGCGATTTCGACCTTTTTTCGTGGGTGTTAGCCCATGAATTCTAGCGCCAACTGAGTTTCGAATAAAGAATCCTAAAAAATCATTCGAGTGGGTCGGGGATGAGCTCGGCAAGCGGCGCAAATTGTCCGGCGGTATTAGTGGGGGCCTGGTAGGAATTTATGGCCCAAGGAAGAAGAAACAGGCGATTTCGGCCATTTTCTATGGGTGTTAACCCACGGATTCTTGCGTCAATTGGGTTTCGGGCAAATAATCTCGAAAAATCATTCGGGTGGGTCATCAAGGAGCTTGGCAAGTAGCCCAGGTGGTCCAAGGGCGTTGGCGGGGGCCTGGTAGGATTTTATGGCCCAAGGAAGGTGAAACAGGCGATTTTGGCCATTTTCCGTGGGTGTTAGCCCATAAATTATGGCGCCAACTGGGGTTCCAAGTAAAGACTCCCAAAACATCATATGAGTGGGTTGACAAGGAGCTCGGGAAGCAGCCCAGGTGGCCCGAGGGCATTCACGGTGGCCTGGTAGGATTTTATGGCCCAAGGAAGATAAAACAGGTAATTTTGGCCATTTTTCATAGGTGTTAGCCCACAGATTCTGGCGCCAATTGGGGTTCCGGGCAATAATTCCAGAAAAATCATACGGGTGGGTCGGCAAGGAACCCAGAAAGTGGCCTAGGTGGTCCAGGGGCATTGGCGAGGGCCTAGTAGGATTTTATGGCCCAAGGAAGGTGAAACAGGCGATTTCGGCCATTTTTCGTGGGTGTTAGACCCACAGATTCTGGTGCTGCCTAGGATTCTGGGTAAAGATTCCCAAAACATCTTACAGGTGGGTCGGCAAGGAGCCCAACAAGCGGCCTAGGTAGCCCGACGGCGTTAACAGGGCCTGGTAGGATTTTATGGCCCAAGGAAGGCGAAACAGGCAATTTCGATTATTTTCCGTGGGTGTTAGCCCCATGGATTCTGGCGCTGCCTGGGGTTCCGGGCAAAGAATTCCAAAAAATTATACGGGTGGGTCGGCAAGGAGCCCGACAAGCTGCCTCGGGGCTTCGAACCCATTTTTCTCAAAAATTAAAAGAGACTGCCAGTAACGAGCCCGTCTAGAGTCCCAATACACCCAGCTGCACCAGAGGACGCTCGGTAGCATTTTATGGGCTTCGATTAGGAAACATGCGATTTCGAACTTATTTTTCTCAAAAAATTTGACGTACTTGTCTTTGAACCAGATTGGCCCATATAATTTTTTTTACAAAAAAAGGCTGGAAGCCCCAGAATCAGTGGGTGAACAGCAACGAAAAACTGTCCTAATCGTTCGTTTCCTATTTCGCAGCCTATAAAATGCTACTGGGCGTCGTTCGGTGCCATCGGGCCTACTGGGACTCCTGACGGACTCCTTACAATTTAGTATGTGGAATTTTTCAAGAAAAAAGCCTGAAGCCCGGCACCTCAAAATCTGTGGGCTAACACCCATAAAAAATGGTTAAAATCGCCTGATTTCTATTGTTGAGCCCATTAACTTCACTTGCAGGATTAGAAACATGGACTAAATGTTTGTCCAAGCCATGGAACATACACCAAAGAGCCCTAACAAATGATGATTTAGATGAGATTCGATATTTTTTAACTAGGAAATGCTCGATTTCCATTTCGGTATATCATAAAATTTCATGTGGAGTTTTAAAGCTCCTTACAAAACTATAATTTCGATTCAAAAAGTAGGACTCAAAATTTTAAATTTCGAGTAAAGAAATCTTTATTAGGGGGTTGGTTCAGATTTTTTAAATATCAAACCAAACCATTTGTGTTGGGTTTTTAATATATAAAACCAATAAAAGTTGGGTTTTCAACCTCGAATTTTTTTGGGTTTCTCGGGTTTTCAGGTTTTTTGGGGGTTTTTTTCTAATTTCTTGAATTTTTGGCCTTTTTCCAAATTTCTCGTGTTTTTGAATTTTTTTTTGAATATTTTGATAAAGTATTTATAAATATATATAATTAACTTATGGTTCAAATATTTCTTTAGTCCTACCAAAATACAAAAATCTACGAATTTTTTAAGAAAAACACAAAATATGATATTAATGAAGACACAAAAATATTTAACAAAATATAATAATAAGATCGCATAAATAAATATTGCAAATAAATAAGTCACAATGAAGATGATCCTAATTTTAAATTACTAAATCATGCTAAAATAATTCATAATGAAAATATCATAACTTTAAAGTGCTAAATCATGTTAAAATAAGTGTAATAAGTATTTACAAATTATATGAGTAAACATTAAAGAAAAATTAAAATTAGATTATGTATTTTTCATCTAAACCAATATAAAACTAACGAATAAATATTCATTGTTAATATTACCGCTCTTAGTGTTGGATTAGTTTTTTTCTTTTTCTTTTTTTTTTGTTAGTAGTATTGATTTGATTTATTGTGTTTTAGAGTTACTAATATGGAAAACTTACCTAAATATACCATATTTAAAAATTATTTACCATTTATAGTCATATAAATTTATCTTAATACATGTATAATTCACTTTAAATATATAATTTAGATTTTTTATCAAAACAAGGTTAATACATTTTAAAACACTTTCAATACATCTATATTGCATGCAAATTCATTTTTATACATAGTATAATACATCTATATATATTATACATGCATGCATAATTTGTTTTAACACATATTACTTTTTTTTTTACCGAAATAAATATAATACATATATAATTTACTTTTAATGCATAGTACAATTGATATAGATGATAAATATTTTCTAAATTTGGTATTTCTAAATAATAAATAAAAACATATTTAAAAATAGTAAATATTTGATTAAAAAAACTCAAAAAGGTAATTATCCCTACTAATATCTATGGACTATAGCTTTTATTAGACCATCTAAAAGTCTAAGTAAAATTTAAAATAATATGTTAAAAGGGTAAAATATATATATAATAATGTCGGATTGGTTTAATCTCGGGTTGGTTTTTTAAAGATAAAATCAAACCAAACCAATAAAATCAAACCAAACCAAATAGAGTCGAATTTTTTTTTTCAATATCGAACCAAGTTAAACTAAACCACTAATCAATTTTTTTCTCTCGAATTGACTCAATTTACAATTAATTTGATTTTCGATTTGATTTTGTTCACCCTTAATCTTTATCATTTCCTTCATCTTTTTGGTGGTTGAAATTTTAGCCTTTTGGATAAAGTGTGTAAATGTTTCTCTATATCACAGTAGTTGCTAACCATTAGGGAAGTCCTTTACAATATTTTGTAATTTTTTAGTGAAATTCTTTTTAATAAATTATAGGATAATTAGGCACTAATCTTCCACACTAAGTTTCACTTAGAGCTTTTTAAAAACCACTCTTAAGGACCAATAATCCGTGTTTAGAGCACTAGGAGCCTTAGGACCATAAGAAAAAGGAAAACACTTTTTGTATCATTTATCTTTATATATATATATATATATATATATCGAATTTTATAATATTCTTTCGTGGTGGGGCTAACTTTATGATAGAATTTAATATAGAGTTTAATATATATGCAATGAATTTATTTTAAATTAAATTGTAAACTGAGCTCTCACATCATAAAGTTTGTCTCCGCCACTATTCTATTTAGTGAATAATTGTATATGTGTTCTCTAATCTATTTTTTAATCTAATATCTTAGATATATAGATAGATATATACAAACCAGACCACATGATTAGCATTGTACCACAAGATACATTATATTATCTCTTTTTTAAACAAATATTTACACACTTTAATTTTAGATTGTTGAGAAAAGTAGGTCAAATACTTTAATCATATTAAAGAAATAGAGTAAGTACATTGAACGACATACATCATAATGAATTTGATGAAGTAATGAATGAGACAACACGAAAAAAATATATTGCAATTTGCAAATAGTAAGACAAAATAATCATTAAGTACATTTTTTTTCTTATTTTATAGTCACTTAATAAATTTGAACAAATTTAAATTATTAAAATGACAAATTTAACTGCTGTTCTTAATTATTACTTTGAGAAATTTCTGATAATTTTTTTAATAAATTATATTAGATGTGAATTTAAATTTAATCAAATAGTTATTAGTTAAAAAAATCTTCTAGAAAGCATTATAGAACCACTAGTGAGGATGAAGTAGACTCCACTGTATAGTAAGTCAAAACTTGAAAAAAAAATAAGATTATGTAAAGCTAAAACCTAAAAAATGTTATCAGAATAAAAAAGATAGTAAAAATTAAGAAAAATATACGGACGAACACACGTGAAAAATTAAGGAAATCTTGAATTACTATTTTGTGATGCATGGATCATGTGGATGTGATTCAAAATGTTAGGGTTTAGTGTCCTCATAGAAATTAAATGGATGGGTGAAACACAATGGATTTTGGCCTAAACAAAATGATTTTGGATAAATGGGTGGGTAAAACAAAATGAGTTTGGGTAAATAAATCGAATTGGGATTCATTTAGTATGTGGCATTACTAGGGGGCGAGTCACTCTCACTCTTTGCATAGTTTAGGTGTGTGTTTTGTAAGGGAAAGATAAATTCACTTATGAATAGTACAAGTGTGTAATAGATCACTCCAATAGTTTAAGCATGTAACTGACTTTTCGAAATAACTTCAAAGGTAAATTTATGTTTTTTCCCCAGAAGACATTAAAAAACCTTTTAACTTCTATTTCATGCACCCTAAATGCTAAAAGAAAGTTGTGTAGATCATGTAGAAGTTATAATTTACTAGGTCACTACGAATGGTCCTTAAAAAAGTTAGTCCAAACATAGTCAATAATATTCCAAAAAAACAAATTATGAATTGACACATAAAAAAATTGAGAAAAAACTCTAAATTCCTATTTTGTGGTCTCTAAATGTTAGGGGAAAAAAAAGTGAGTAGATCATGTAGAGGCTATTGGAATGATAAACTATTATGACAAATTTGAGTCGAGCATAATTGGTGAATCATATTTCCAAAAATTCATGAACTAGCACACCAAGTATCACTCATCAGGTAGTTTCAACTAACCCATAAAATTTGAAGGAAAAAAAAAAAAGTCAATCAACAACTACGCTTCAGTCTCAACACAAGTTTGGGCAATAACTCGACGCTTTGTATAAAATCATACATGGTAAGTCAAGCTGTGTCAATTCTCGACTAGTTTCTTTACATAATCAAATCATGAAAAAATTTACAATTATAACATGTTTGGCAAATTACCTCTTGAATTACATAGCCCACATTTGATTCAGTTCCCTGATCTTTTGGAGCTAAATGAATTATACACAAATTTACGGAGGGAGGAAAAAGACTGCCTAGAACAGGAAAAGAAGAAAAATGTAAAATTGAAATGCTTACTACTCTCCATGGACCATAACAGACTGAAAGGGTACTCTCTTAATTTCCACAAAGGTTGAAAATTCATTGTTCATAGGTTGTTTCCATGGTTCACCATCCACCTGCATATAGGCTTCTTTCCATTCCCCGCCACGTAATTCAAACCTAATTGCTGAAGCCTATATTTTAAAGAGAAAAGAACTAAGTATCAAATCGACCAGATTGAACAAATGATATGTCAAGATCATGTTGTTCATTGGGAATTGAAGAGGGGAGAACAAGCAGACATCGAATGATTAATTTTGATTTCTTGTTATTGTGGAGTTCGTTGATGGATCGTCTTACGCAGTCAATGAACTCTTGCAAGCCAATTCAAAAATGAAAGAAGTTTACCATAGAACAGATATTTTGTAAGTCAAATTGGGGAGGATTTAAGCACCATTGATTGGCTTGGCAAACACTTTGTTACCCCTACAAAGAAGAACGAAGTGGCTTCATATCGGCAAGCATTCATTCCCTTTAATTGCACAAGATATCAAGCAAGAAGGCAATGACGATGAGGGAAAGGCAAGGGAGTGCCAATTTCAGGAGATTGAACTTTGATACATGCCAAACCTTTGACACTAAGTAATAATGAATTTTGAGAACTACCAACTCACTTTGGAGTGAGTTCATGAAAGTGAAATACCTCACTGATATCCATTCTATCTTGATGCAGAAGCAGATTAGCCATTCTCATAGCTGGAAATTCGTGTGATGTTAAAGACTGCTGAAGCTAACATCCTATGGTAGTTGGGCAGAGGAGATGTCTCCTTTTGGTATGATTAATGGTCTAGCATTGGACCTCTTTACAGATGGTTACCTCTGGCCTTAATCTTTGGAACATCAAGGTGAAAGAAGTCCAGAAGAATGGCCAATGGGACAGGAGAGTTCTGCTTACTCAACTCCCTATTGACACAGAGAACAAGATCCGTGAGCTTCAAATCTCCCTGAATATTGCAGAGGATGACAGGGCATATGGATGCCATCCTCCACAGGGCGGTGTCCTGTTAGTTCAGCTTGATATAATCTGGGCAGAAGTGGGCTCCTAAGCAAGTTGATAACAAAGTCTAGCGCAGAAGCATCTTTTCTAAGATGTCTTTTATCACTTGAAGGACCCTACATAATGGACTAGCTACTACAACAGCGGAGCTAGATTTGGTATCATTATGGTCCCTAAATGCAACTGTGGGAGCGTCAACAACATGAGGGGGCAACTTGAGACTGCAGACCACCTATTATGCCAGGGTGACCATGCTTAAAAGTTGTGACTTAATGTTGGTGGTCCTCTGGGTATTAACTTGAGCAATTTAGTCTTAAAAGTGGCCCTCCTTAACAGGTGGAATCATAAAGACTCCCAAACCTTTCCTGGCATGCATTACTAGGACACATCCCATTTCCATTTGCTGCGAAACGTGGAGGTCTGGGTGTAGCAGTAAATTTGATGATGAAAAACCTACTATGTACAAGATCAACTACTAAATTTTCTTTAACATAATGCAGGTACTCATGACTGAGCTTGGAAGAGCCAGAGTTGGAGACACTTGGGACTCCATATGCCAAGCATGTTTGATGCAGACTGGAATAAAGGTAAATACAGACAGGAGTTGCATTCGGGGAATTATCAGTCTCTTGGCAGCAACATTTATGCCTACTCTGTTCTTCTGGGACAAGGTAACAGGCAACATGGATGAAGCTGTGCCTGTTTTACTCTTTCGCATTAAATGGTGTGTCAACAATGGCATCAACCTTGTTAGTGGAGAAAAAGACTCCATACTAATTGCTAAATGTGCCAAGAAGGAATGGAAACCACCGTGGAGGATCAAAAGGTACAGAGGAAATTCAGAAGCTGGTTGAGGCCAATGGATCCCCCCACCCCGCGAACAAATAAGCCTTAGGCTCTTTTGGTTAGGATAGATTAGTGCAAATATAATTAGTCTCATCTCAATGATCATGTATACAAGTTAGGGATGCTGAACTCAATTTGTAATATTTTGCACATCAATGTTCAATGGAGGCTCTTGAATTATTATTTCTCAAAAAAGGACAGTAACCAAGTAGAGATGAAAAATTATAGCACTCTCCTGATTTCATTCAGCATCTACAGGAAACTCTTTGAAATAATGCATGTGATGAATCCATATGATAGAGAGAACAGGTTCCAGTGAGTGAGTAAAATACCTGGGCAATATGTTTGGCAGAGATGAGTTCAACCATAACCATAGAAGCATGCCATCCATGTTTCAGGCCAAATATTTCAACATATCCATCATCCGCGTGGGCTTCAACAAAACCTCTCTAACATTTCCAAAGCAAGTGAAAAGAAATCATTATTATTGTTTCAAAAGATATTACAGTGAATGATGCATTGGTTTCCATCAACATTTGTGGAAAATTGGCAACTGATCTATCCGAATATTGAGTAGAATCACAATATTATGGGAAACCTTGCATCACCCCAAAATACAGCTTTTTGTTTCTTTTTCCTGAAGTTTACGATAAAGAATCTGCAGTGCCCAGGCCACTAATATGCATATTGTTGCATTCCAATAGAAGATCAGATACAACAAAACATTGGACAATTTGGCACTTGGGGATTCCAGCTCTAACTGTGCTCTAAAAAGAAAATTTTACAATAATAGCACAGAAATATACCAAATTCAACTACCTCAAAGAGTAGCAGCTAAATTGATTCGCTCTTTTCTTCAATAAACATGCAATTATACCATATTCAGTACTTGATGCAGAAGCTGAACTAAAAATAAATAATGTGATAAAATGAAAGGAACCATCAACTCATTCTACTAAAATTCCCAAAATATTTCAAGCAAAAATCCACATTGACCATTGGTAAAAATGATGACTAACTTAAAAGTTTCTTAAAGAAGAATGCAATGATCAAGTTCACGTCCCAATAACAAAATCTTGTAAGTGTTCCGTTTTAATGATGATCTCAACTGACCAAATTAGTCTATTTGTCTACCAGGGGCATCATTCAAGTCCATTAAGGTTCTTACAGCCCTCTACACACATAATACAAGGAGTAAATTGACAAATGCAAAATGGAAATGCATCATTAGTATCAAATTTACCATCCTATATGCCAAATACAACAAAAATAAATTACCTTCTCCAAGTACTCTGGCTTCAAATTCCCCCAAGGATTCCTCCCACTGCCATAGCTTGGAAGATTCAAAGTCACTATAGAACGAACACTGCAACATCAGAGGATTAGGACTGTAGAACTATAAAACTTCAAAACACGTAACAACTCATTAGGAACACTATAACTAGCATTATTTTTTCACAATGATTGACTATATTTGCCCCAAAATCAGAAAAAGAGGACAAATATGATGTTGAGGTATCCAAGCGATTCTGCATCTTGCAGTGAACTATTTAAAATATATTGCTCTATCTAATGAACTATTTTAAATATATTGCTCTGTTTAGTAGACATCAAAGGATATATATCAACCTTGAAGGTATAGGGACTTGCTCCCACTTCGAGCTATTGACCTTCTTGACGTATAAGCGCAGAATGTTATTTAATCCCCTGCATCAAAAAATTCACTTAGGAATCAGAGATATGCTTCAGTATATACGTGATTCAATGACCATTAGACTCTCCAAAAAGGAACACTCAAAAAGAAAAGGCAAAAAGATCTTTCCCAATGTATTTTTTAAATTGTGTACAAGTATGGAAGATCAAACACCATATCCAAAGCCATGATATATCAAAAGAGGAGGAAGAAGGCCCCCACCGCATCTGACCATTCAAAATACTCAATTTCCAAAGCAATACCTAATAATATTGCTTTAGTACTTTTCACATTCAGCAAGTAATAACTGCAAGGAATTTTTTAGCAGTCTGCATCAGTAAATGAGACATTAACAAGTGCAAGAAGCAAGCTCGCACCCTTGAGATTGTAGATGGAGCAATATGAGCTGTCCATTTTTGTCAAAAAACAGCACTCATGCACCATTAAGAGTACATGCAACACCTTATGCCCTCTAATGGAGAAACATGAGCAGTCTTTTTTGTTTAAACAATTATGGTATATGTAGCTCATCACAATATAATATATAACCAGAAGGGCAGAACACAAATCACACCTAGTCCTAGCAAGTAAAGCCAGCCTAGCCAGGGAGCTTTCTGTCCTGATGTATGGAATCCTAAGGAAACACTTCTCTAGTGGCTTCACACTGTGTTTCAAGGCTTCAGCGAGGATAAGCAGAGGATACAATTAATAAACGCTTTGAAGTTTTCCTGTGCATCAGATCCAAGAATCCAGAGGAGATGCCGAGGTTAGTGTAAATCCCGATGTGTCAATCGAGATTTCTCAAACCACCTGCAGCACCAATGTTGTTCCAATCTGGGAACAGGTAAAATGTATCACTAAGTCAAGTTCTTTTCCACTTCTATGACAAGATGAGAGAAACTCCCACTCCCTTATATTTCGGCAAGTTTGACAGGCATGTCAGACTTTTTCTTTGTTCTTTTTCATTAATAAATATAACTACTATAAAGACTACTAGGACTCCAGGATTGCTACTGCAGTCATGTGTCGTGCCTACAAATAAAAAGTCTAATACTGAAAGATTTTTTATTGTCCTCCTCTCATATCAAATACAACAAGTTTGCATCATGATTTACTGACATACAAAAGACATTTTAAAGCATTATCTACTACCTGGTTTGAAGAATATAATTTTAGTGTTCAACTCACTATGCTCTAACCATTGCTTGTGCATTCATTTATCCAAACCTTCTCAAATTTGCAGCAGAACAAATGTAAAGTTCTACCACTTTAAGATGATTTAGAATGTGTTTTTTTCTTTTCTAGCCAAGGTTCATATTGTCCAATATATAACATTAGAAAAGAAGTACAAATGCATCAACTATGACTACTAGTAATATTATGCCTCAATCTCAACTAGTTAGAATCGATTCTGTGAATCCTCTATAAACAATCCATTTTGTTAGGGCCCACCCCATCCCTATACTCAATAATTTATTTAAGACTAATTAGAGGTTCTCTTTATCAAAAAAAGATTAATTAGAGGTTCTCTTACACTAGATATTCTAAAAATCATACTTATTCGTGCACTCAATAAATTGACTGGTACAAAAAGCATATACTCGGGAAAAAAAAACGAAGGAACAAAGCACAGGAAACTTAAACTGCATCACGAATAAATATATACTTTTGGACAGACAATTGATACCATATGATTTTGCTAAAGAACAATCATCATGCCACAACAAACAGATGAAGAAGCTGAGAGTTGAATTTTAAAAACAAGTCCACATTTGCTCTCCTTCATGCCTAACAATATCAGTGTTCTACATTCATTGTCAGATATATGTAATGTATGATATGAGGTGCAAAGAAAAATCTCTTTCTAAGATTAGGATTACTCGATCCCAGCTAAATAAGTGATCGAGCAGGACCTTTCTGATGGATGAAAAAAATGGTTTATATCTCGATCTTGCTTCTGACCCTAATCTATGATGAACTGGACAAGTGACGTAAGGAAATTGTATGATTGTGCATGTAGGAAAAAACCAAATAAAAACAAATAGCATGATTTAAGTGGATAAGTTTGTGAGAATGTACTGACCTTAAGCCAGGATCACTGCTACAAGGTGCAAAGAACCAGCCTTGTTTGCAACTATATCCTGAGTATATCAACTGCAGAAAATTTTCTTGTCAGAATCTAGAACATTGTACTTCATGACATCAAATATAATGTACCTCTGAAAAAATAAATAACCGATTACTATAGAATTCCAAGTTGTCTATGCCTTTGTAACATAAGTCTAAGAGACAAGTAGTAGCTATAAAACGTCAAAATGGCAAATCATCTGACAAGAGCTACTGACCATAAAAAAGCTAGCCACCATATCCATATCACAAGAGCTAGCATAATTTTTGGTAGATTATTGCATACTACAAGAAGAATCAAACTTCAAAACGCTATCGTAGGATATATCATAATTTCAGGAATTACCAAAATACAAACAACAACAACAACAACAACATACCCAGTGGAATCCCACCTTACCACGACCTCACAAGGTAGAGAGGTTGTTTCCTGGGAACCCTCGTCTCAAAAACTCATAAGCAGAATAAACTTGATATGAAGAAAAGGGAAAGGAAAATAAAAAGGAAACAGGAAGAACGACTAATAACGAAAAGCCCATGATAGTATGTAAATATGATACAATCAGCATATATATGATGGATAATAACACCAGAATAAAACACGACTAATCCTAATACCCTACTATTCCCCAAGGCCAGACATCCGCCTAACCCTACTAACCTATTATTTGCTACTCTAATTCGCGACCTCCACTCCTTTCTATCTACGGTCATGTCCTTGGCAAGATCAAGTTTCGCCATATCTTTTCTGATCACCTCCTCCCAATACTTCTTCGGCCTACCTCTACTCCTCCGTGTAACTCCCAAATCCAACCTCTCACACCTCCTAACAGGAATATCGGTACTCCTCTGCACATGTCCAAACCATTGCAGTCTCGCTTCCTTCATCTTATCAGACACAGGGGTCACCTCTAGCTTCTCCCAAATGGTCTCATTCCTAATCTTATTACTCCTGGTATGACCACACATCCATCTCAATATACCCCAAAATATTTCTAGAGAAGCTGAAGACTGAAATACCCAAGCAAAAGAAAGTGAGCGCTAAGCTTAATTTGATTCTACATGGGATATCCACATATAGACTTGTTAGAGAACCTCTAATATTATTATTGTTTGATCTTTTCTTTTGGTATGATAGTGACATGACCCCAACTTGTTTGAGAATGAGGCTTCTTGTTATTGTAGTAGCAGTTAAAGATGTGCCAGGACGCCATGCAAAAATGGCTTTTTTGACTCCAAGCAAAAATGGCTTTTTTGACTCCAAATTAGAAAAGCATCTTGTGCAAATTGCTCGCCTACATTTCAGTGGAAAGACTCGTGATAGTAGTTCTTGGATTATTGTTCAGCCAATATATGGCTTCCAAGGTTTTACATGTCTAAGGAGAAACTTTATTATGATAGCAGAGGCCATTTAGTGTTCATCAAATGTTACACATCTGGGACTGAAGTTTGCTTCACTTCAGACAAGTTTTGGCATATATCTATTATCAAATTTTGTATATCTCTTTCCTTGCTGGAGGTGTTGCTGGCACCAATTTGACAAGTATAGATGCTGTTACCAAGTTGATTTTAAGAAAACAAAAGATCAAGCAACTTCATAAAATAAAAACTACAATATGCAAACAAGTATATGATCAAGAACAAGAGCATCAACCTTATTTGATAGAGGACCTTGAGCAAGGTATGGCTTTTCATTGCGTAGATGGTGAAAACCATAGGCAACTTGAGCATCCATTCCTGCAATAGTTGTGGTAAAGACAGATTGTCACAGCTGCTTGTTCATCACGTATTGTTGACCATATATAAGTACAAGCTGTTAATTGATCAAATAGGCAATTATCTTTGTTGATAAGTTTAATCTTGTAACTTGTCTAAAGGATGTCTTTTCTTCTCGAGTCAGGGTAAGTTGGTCTTAGACACCAAAGAGTTGTTTCTTTCTTTAGTGGTTAAAATATTATCACCCCCACCCCTCTCCCAATTTATTTGGGATCATTTCACTAGATAAGGAATTCAAGAAAGAAATGAGAACTTTTGTCACAGAAGCTAAGTATAAAATACCAAAAGCAACCTTCTAATTGGCTCCAACACAATTCATGCCAACTCTTGGCAGAGCATCTCAATAAGGTGAATCTAAATATTAATATGGAAAGGTGAAGATAAAAATGGAAATAGTGCCATTACATTGGGAATAAAGAGTATAGAAGATTTCATAAATAAAAATACGGCTAACCAATTTTTGAAATGTGACAACACTACCAGACATTCTTAAAACAAACGAGTGACGAAAGATAAGTTTGTGCTAGTGGATGGTAGTATGTATTGGCTGGATCAGTTGAGTACATGCAACCTGGCTCAAACACCATCACGATCAACCAAGAAAAAAAGAGAGACCACAAACTAAAAAGCAGAGGGTGTAATGATTTACTTCCACAAAAGGCTTCTAGGAGCTCAGGAAGTAAGCAGATTTTGCAAAAGACAGTTTTCTGTTAATCTTAAATTGTGCAAGAGATTAATGAAGAAGAAAATAGTTTTTAGACAGCAAAATGTATCTAGCATCTGTCCCTATCAATTCAGTAATAGCAGCACGTATAGTTCTATAACTCCAAATAACAACTACTGCTCTCAAAATTAGCAAAGTGGTGGTACAATAGTGGTGAAAGAAACTATTTTTCTGTTATCAGTAACTTCAAATATTGACATTGAAGGACAAGTTTTGCTGGTGGGGATATATGCAATAGTAGAAGCACTGTCAACTAGGAATGGTAATATCAGATTAAGCATTAAGATTTGCTCAAGATGGATAAAAGGATACAAGTTAAGAAGTGGTTTTGCCAGAATTGATTAAAGATTTTCAAATAGTCATATAAATCTAAAAGAAAAATGAATTTCTAATAAGATCTTCTATCATCAACACTGATATAAACCAGTCATATGCCTTGCCAAGATAGCAACAGTATATGTTTATAAAGTAATAAATCATGACATGTAAAGAATTTTGATGCTTGTAGTTAGACCAAGTTACTGTTGCACACCTATGCTAAAGTAATTGTAAAATACTCCTTGATAATAGGACGACTTCTCTGGTAATTCCCCATCAATTTCCAGTTCCTGCACAAGCAATGTCGTGGATGAATCAAGAAAAATCACTAGAGAAACAAAATATGCTCATATGATAATTTCTACTAAATCTATCTATCAAAATCAATCTATCTATCTATATCTAGACTACCTTAAAAACATGAACTGTCTAACTTGGATGTTAAATTACTACAATACCCAAACTTAAAACACCCAATATCATATTTACTATACTATACTAAAAGCAAAGACCTTTTCACATTGAAAAGTTGTGACTTTTCTAAAGAGTAGTGACTTTTCAAAAGGCTTGTGACTCTTTCGATGAGTCATGACCTTTCCAAAGGGTTGTGATTTTTTTGAAGGATCGTGAGTTTTCTGCTAAGGCACATTCAGCACCTATTCACACTACCCGGCTATAAATAGAGGGGTTTAGTCACATTTTTAAACCAAGAATTTATAAGTTTTCAATTCTTCTTCACCTTAAAAAACACTCAATTTAGTACATCTTCTGTATTTCATATTATATTTATTTATTTATATTATATTAAAAGAAGACAGCTTTTACATTGAATGGTTATGACTTTTCCGACGATTTGTGATATTTCCGAAAGATTGTGACTTTTTTGATAAGGTACAATAAGCTCATGTTCATACTACTCTTTGTTGGCTATAAATGGAAGGGTATCCTCATATTTTTAACAACCAATTTTAAAGTTTCCTAATCTTCTCATCATAAAAAGCTCAAGTGTGATAGTGAGTTTAAAGTCCAGTGGAATTCGAATACTCCTAATTTGAACATTAAATTACTATAATACACCCAATTAAGGGTGATAATGACAGATTAGGACCAATGCATGTCCATTCACTATGTATATCAATTACCTGATCAAGAGATGCACAGTCTATAGATTTTACAGAGTAAGGTGTCTCCATAGCTTCCACAGCTGGCACTGATATTACAAGATTCCAACTGCAAAGAAAAGCTGCTAATTGATAAAGTTGCTAAGAGTACAAATGAGACCCAAATAATTAAGGTAGAAGACGAGAAAGAAGAAATGACAATTAAGAGCCTGTTCATATTGGCTTATGATTTTTGGCTTATTTTTATCGTTTTGGTTTAAAACAAAGTGCTTATAAGCACTTTTTAATTTATCCAAACACTTTAAAAATGCTTAAAAGATATTTTTGCTTAAAAAAGTACTTAGAATAAGCCAATCCAAGCAAGTCTAAGTCTCATATATCCATCCTAAAGTGAACACTTTTGTAACCACATGAAATTGATGTAAAATCATGTATGTTTTACTAATTATCTCGATTGCCACATTGATTTTACAATTGATAGAAACGAACGATAAATAAAAACACTTTCTACCAGTAATAGTTCAATATAAAGAAATACAAGCCTTAGAGCCCGTTAGGATTGGCTTTGGCTTATTTTTGTTACTTTGCCTTAAAAATAAGTGTTTATAAGCACTTTTTAACTTTACCCAAATACTTCAAAACTGCTTAAAAAGTTATTTTTGGCTTAAAAAACACCTAAAATAAGCCAATTCAGATGAGCTCTAACTCATGTTTCCAGGTACATTATGATAAAAGACACTAGGTTTCAAAATTGCTCCACGAATCAGCTCTTAGTCTTTTTCTATTTGCCTTGGTGATGTGTTGTATCTAAGATGAGATGTCATGGTGTATGTTATTTGTAGATACAATCTCGTATAGACTCGGAGTGGAATCAACGCTAGGTTATTGGTTTGGAGATAGACCTAGAGTCTTATGGTTGAGCAAGTTGAGCATGACCAATACAAAATACTTGTAGTGCAAGCTCAATAACGAAACTCATGACATTCGCGTGAAAGCGCAGTTTCATACACACATCATCCCAAAGAGAGGAAGCTTTATATCTAAGGTCTTTCGCTCAAGGAAATGGGAAAAATCAACGATGACATCACATGTCATATTGATGGGAGGTGGACAAAATAGAGGCTCACCTCCGGAGTCTCGTGTGATAAGAATGAACCACCAAATCTTAATGGTAAGTTCTACAAAGAGGTGGTTAGGGCGACTAAGTTCTATGATAAGTGTTAGTTATGGACTCTCATGTTCAGAAAAAGAGAGTTGTGCAAATGAGAATGTTGAGGTAGATGTGTGGGCACACTAGGAGAGATAAGATAAGAAATGAAGATATTCGAGACGAGGTGAGAGTGGCCTCTATTATATACATGATAAGGGATGTGAGGCTTAAAAAGGTTTAGGCATGTGAAGAGGAGATGTGCAGATGCCCCAAAGAGAAGGTGGGAGAGGTTGATTATAGTGGGTTTAAAGAGAGGTAGAGGTAATTCAAAGAAGTATTGAAAAGAGGTGATTTAGAAAGTATGAGGTGCAACTTCAATTTACTGAGGATATGACCTTAGGATGATACAAAGGTCACGAATTAGGGTAGAACATCAGTAGGTTAAGTGTTATCTCACTTTCCTATTATATAGGTGTGATGGTAGTTTGGTGCATTTTGTACCTGTTTCTCCTTTTATACCAGTAGTATTAACACTATTCTCATAGTTTCTTGTCCTTTAATTTATGTTACTACCTGTGGTTTCTTGTACTTCAGTTATCACTTTATTTTTGTTGTTACTGTTCTTTTTTTAATGTTATGTAATGTTGCCCTTATTATGTTCTCTGTCTTTTGTACTTCTGTATATTACTTTCCAAACTGTTTTTGTGTAACTTGAGTGAAGGGTCTTTCTGAAACAAACCGTTTTACCTCCACGAAGTGGAGGTAAGGTCTGTGTACACTCTGTCATCCCCAGACCCTAACTGTGGAATTGCACTAGTTATGTTTTGTAGTTGTAGAAAAAACATAAAAGTTGAATTTTAAACTATATAATAAGCTTCAAAAAGCAAACTGTGTTGCTGCTTTCAAGTGTTCATTGACCTAGAAAAAATATATGATAGAATACCAAGAAAGGTCGTTTGCCAAGTTTTTGAGAAGAAAGGAATTTATATGTAACATGTAGTGATATAAAGGACATGTGAAGGCGTCAATAACGCCAGAGAAAAAGTAAAAGATACAGAGGATATTTTCAGAACCATGGGTTTACATTAAGGATTGACTTTGAGCTTGTACTTGTTTGCCCAATGTGATGGATGTCGCCGTACACAATGAAGTCCCATGGTTTATGCCATTGATATTATGCTAATGACAAAACTAGTGAAGTTGCCAACCTAAAGCTTGAATTATAAAGAAGCCTTCCAAAGAATAAGTTTTCTAGGATAAGTAGAAATAAATTGAATGTATGCACTGCAGGTTAAGCCTTCAAGATGGTAAATGTTTTAGGCAAGTAGAAATAAGATTGAATATATGCACCTCAAGGTTAGTAAACATAAGAAAAAGCAAAATTGAGGTGAGAGTAGATGGGATTGCGGTTCCTAATGTAAACAATTAAATATCTAGGACCGCTATTCCATGAGAAAGAAATGATAGAGACGCTACATATAGAATCCAGTGTAGTCAAAGGCGCACTTAAGCCCTAAAGTGAGGCTCAAAACGTATTTAGCACTTCGCATTGCTTTATATGCGTTTCAATGTCGTCATCAAGGTTCTAAGGCAAACTTTTCCTTGCTAATGAGCCTCTTTTGAAGAAATGACGCTAACAATGGATATTTCACTTTATCATAATTATTTTCAATTTCTTTGGTCATATATTTTTCATTCATGTTTATAATTATTAGTCTTGGACTAAATATATATATTTATATTTTTTTTTCTCCCTTTACGCCTTTTGTCATTAAAGCCCATGCTTCATTTGCGCTTTGCGCTTGAAGCCCCGACGGACCTTAGTGCTTTTTTGCACTTTTAGCCTTTGATAACACTGATAGAATCAATATTGGATGGGTTGAAATGGAGAAGTGCTACTGGATGTTATGTAGCAGAAGAACGTTCGCCTACCAAATGGAAACATAAGTTCTGTAGGACGTTATAAAATCAGCACTGTTAAATGAGAGTAAAAAAAACTAAGATAGATGTACATAAAATACTAGAAAAAGATTAGAAATGACCACATTTTAATAGGTTCAAGAATCACAAACCGAAGATAAATGATATGGCCATGTCCTTCATCGACCGCCAGGGATACACCTCTCCGTAGATGTGAAACCATTATGAGTAAAGGTGAAAAAGACTAGGTAGATCTAAAATCACCGGAAAGAAAGCTGCCTTAAAGAGCCTATAATTTCTTAGGATTCATGCAAATGTAGCGAAAGATAGGACACAGGGAAAGATAGATCTACATAGTAAATACCCCTATTAGTTGAGAGGATGTTTTAGTCATGTTAGCATTTTTATTTGACGCACTATGTTTTGCTGGGAAGTGTTTAGACTTTCAGAGATTTACATGTCACTAGAAAATATAAAGAACTTCTAGTTCTTTTTAATTTTAATTTTATTGATACAATATTGATTTGAAATGAATTTAGATGGAGTAACATGTTCACTATTGGTCAGTGAAGATTGATATAGTCATCAAACAGAATTGAGGCATGGTTGTTATATAAACTTCAAAAAGCAAATAGCACATCATGTTTATGATTTAACACCATGGAAATGGAAAATGTTTTATCAAGAACTACCTATAAAATAAAATATTCACCTATCTAGATGGCAGATAGGACCATTGGCAACCCTGTCAAGAATTCTTTTTGAGGCTGTCTTCCAGTTAAAAGGAAATGAACCGCCCTGAAAAGTGAAGCTCCAAAGATTTCATAAAAACTAGTCACAAAAAGACAGTAAGAACTGATGATCAAGCAACTCGGACAAAGATATCAATAGGATCTTACCCAACCAAAACTCCGGGACAAGTCATTTCCTGTACCAAGTGGAATTATGCCAGTCGGTGGAACTGGATCCCGATTTTGTCTCTTGAGCTCACCAAGGCAGCCAAGTATCCAGCCAACAGTACCATCACCTCCGGCTGCCTGCAAAACCAGAAAATTGAACATGTAACTCCTTGATAAGAATGCACTGGAAGAATATGTTCTGTTTAAGAAGAAAAAAGGGGCCATAATTATGTTGCATCGTGTGCATACCACGACCCTTATGTTTTCACGAGTCTCTTTCGCGCAGGTGTCACCTAGAGCAGCAAACTTCTCCAGGCAACTCAGTCCATATTGAACGAACTCATTAGGCTTCACAGCTGAAAGGTCAAAAACCTGGCACAGTTTAACGCAAAGACACAAATAAGATCAAAAGAAAAGAAAATCAATGTGATTTCTAAAAGAAATGACTGTTTAATATAGGTTTTGTTTTATGACAAGTATTTAATATAGATATCACACTAAATCATCAAACTAGATTATTTCGTAACACACCTTCTAACAACACAACCAGATCCTTCTCCCTTCCAAGGAATATAATTGCCCCATCAGAGAAACACACAACGCCCAAAGTTTAGACAATAAGCAACCAAAGTGTAAATGAACAACAACAACAACAACAACATACCCAGTGAAATCCCACAAGTGGGGTCTGGGGAGGGTAGAATGTACGCAGACCAGTAGAGAGGTTGTTTCCTAGGATCCCTCATCTCAAAACCCATAAGCAGAAAGAACTAGATATGACAAAAAGGAAAGGGAAGGGAACAAAAAAAGCGACTAATAATGAATAGCACATGGCAGTATGTACATATGATAAAACTAACACATATACAACACATATACGATAGATAATGAGAACACATGATAAAAAACACGTCCTCCACCTAACCCTACTATACCCCAAGGTCATGTATCCACCTAACCACCAATTAGCCTGCTACTCTAATTCGCGACCCCCACTCTGCATCGGCACTCCTTCTCTGCACATGTCCAAACCATCGCAGTCTCGCTTCTCCAAAAAATAATTATAGCACCAAGAGAACGGCACCTTTGAAATCAGTATCAAAATACACACTCTTTGACCACCTCTTAAACTGCATGGTATTAACTACCGCTATTTCATTTTTCTAATGGTTTTGACTGGCAATCGAGTTTGAAAAAGAAGATACTACTTTTTACAATAAGCTGAATATACATAACATACCAAAAGTACCCTTAAAAATCTTTTCATTCTAAAAAGGCCAAGTTCTTCTCATTTAAGGCATGCTTAATATCTGAAGTTGAGAAAAAAGCTCACAAAGGGCCCTTCACCTCACTTAAGCATGTTACCCTCATTGCCCATGAGTATAATCTGATCTAGGAGGATCTTTCGTTCAGTTCCCGGGGCTTTCATATGTTTTTGACCTATCGGTAGTTTTCGATATTGGAGAATGGGACCCACATTGGCATAAAACAACCTCCATTGGAAATTTCAACCACGTGGCCCGCCTTTTAAATTTCACCCACTGCTCAAACTTAATTTCGATGTTCCGGCCTCATCCAAAGTCCAAAAAATACAATCCATATATGAAATCTTATCAGAAACAGCATTCCGGACTCAATGGAGCGGTCGAAATTTCCAACGGAGGTTGTTTTATGCCAATGTGGGTCCTATTCCCCAATATCGAAAACAATAGTATAGTTAAAATTTCCAACGGAGATCGTTTTATGTCAATGTGGGTCTCACTTCCCAATATCAAAATCTACAGATAGGTCAAAAACACACGAAAGTCCTGAGAACTGAACGAAAGATCCTCTTAGACCAAAATCGACATTCCAAATCCAACGGAAATATCAAAATTTGGAATTGAGGCCTCCTTGACCCAAAACCTGAGAAAACCCATTTAAGCTAGTTTCGAATTCAAAAACTCAAAATATTCTCAGAAGCTCTAAAAAATTGCAGCGAGATCATTTCTAGCGTTAGTTTGACCATACGAACCTATTAAAAATTTTCAGAATTCCAATTCGAGCTTCCGAACCCCAAATGTTGACCAAAGTCAAATTTTGGCTCCGGTAACAACTAAAAATGCAACTTCCAATTAATTCCACTTTTGGTCCCAGTTTATAATCATTAAAGAGATATATTAATTGTCAAAGAGAACACTATGAATGAATTTGTTTCTACTTCTTGCACTTCAAATATATGAATGGATTATTTCTGCTATCGCAAAAGTATAAGCAGATTCTCTCACTTCAGGCAGCACATAATTCAATCACTGATTAGTATTCAGTGAGTAGAAAACAGGTAGATCGAGAAAAACTATCATCCCTAGTTTCCGTTTTGATCCTTTCCACTATCCAAATTAACTCCTATCACCCTTCAATTCGAATTAGCAAAAGCAATGTCTTCTTGCATAATATGGATTCCAAACATTCATGATTTGTATCAAATAGACTTTTATTTTGCTTAGATGCATCATTCACATGGAGATATCTAAGCTCGTTCCAAGAGAAAGGAATGATAGATGAATTACATGGAGATATCTAGGTTAGTCATTACAGGAGAATAGAATGACAAATGGAGATGTTACCTATCGAATCAAAATAGGATAATTGAAATGGAGAAGTGTTCTTGAGGTATTATGAGGTAGAATCATAGAAGTATGCTTACCCCAGTGAATTCTATAGGGCAGTAATAACACCAGATGAAGTATATAGGAGTGAACTTGAATAGTTAGTCTAACACGTCCCCAAGATGAGTGTCATAGAAATGTGGATCTACAGCCAGCCATACAAGATTATATAAGATCAAAATTGACCATATTCACCAAAAGGTGCAAGTAGCAAACATTTTGAGTATAAAATCAGAAAAAAGTTGCTTGACAATTGACATGGTTCCGGTCATGTCCTGGTGACATCCAGATGCACCAGTCGGTATATGTGAAACAATGATGAGTGTAGGTGTAAAAAGCAAATGATATAGACCAAAAATCAATGGAAGGATGTTGTCTCGAAAGACCTAAAATTCCTTGGAATCTATGCAGCCTCAGCGAAAGATATGGTGGCACAATGAAAAAGAGAGAGATTGTTGGGAATAAGCTCTAATCATGCTTTTTTCTTATGTCCGGAAAAATCATTTGGGGCCAACCATTAGGATCAATCACAGCCTTGAAACTCGAAGGTAATAGTTCTGGTATCCTTCTTCACTTACACCAGGTTTAGTTTGCATCGTGTAGGGCTCAAACTTGTGACTTAAGTCATAAGCCGCTCAACCTTTGCCAGTTGAACTAAACCTTGGGAGTTGGAATTTACATTTGTTTTAGGTTTTATGCCTTCTAAGAGTCTTTTAATAGTGAGGATTCAAATAGCATACCTCAACTTCTTTAAGTATGACGTGTAGTTTTTGTTTTGTATCAACGTCTCACAGGGTATAACCTGGGTTTAGATACTTTGAATTGATTCTTAATTTTCTTGGGTTGGGAAGAACATATATCATTGAACTAAAAACCATGGTGGTTCAGTACATGCTGAAATTGATCTTGGAGTATCCTTTTTCGCTTCTTTAATCGCTACCCTTAAATACTCGGGGATCGTAATCCTCTTCCTCAAATATTCCTTCTGTATCGCTTTTTTTAGAATCAAAATAAATGTTTGCCCCCATACAAGGTCAAACTACAGATCTTAAGTTTACAAAGACAGACACTACGAAACGCGGAGTTATGGGGGCTGTGCTTGGGAGTATCCCTTGAATCCATTAAAAACCAAATTACCATGTTGGACTCATGCTCTACATCTATTACTCATTTCAGCCAACATAACAAGTTTTTTCCATTAACACCATCTTTCCATCAGTGATAGTTGGTTGGAACAACTTTAGCCAATAGATACATGCTTTAGGCATCACATTCGCAAAGCAAGTTAAGCACTTGAGATACTAAGTAAAAGAAACTTCACAAAAGAAAGATCGAAAGCTAAATCTTTTAACTTTAAATAGTTCTATCAAATAGGTTTACCATCTACTCATGTATGTGTCTCTCTTCACTACCTGGAATGTTTTTGTTTTTATTTTTTTTCTTGTCATGGTTTTAACAGCTAAACCAAGCTTGAACGAACCAAAAAGGAGAACTAGAGGACACTGCACCCTCAATGTTTTACTTTGAATTTCAACAAGAAACAACTCATATGAACCCTGTCTAGCTTCTCCCGTCAAGTATATACACATTTAACACAAAAGTTGACCATGGAGTCGAGAGGAAATAGGAATTTAAATGTATGTTCTCAAAGAAACATTATAACATGGATCACAACAAATTTTATTCCAGAAGCCTCCATAAGCAACTCAAAAAATAACCTCTAGTCAAAAGTTAATTCTGACACTTCCATCTTTCTTGGTAACTTCGGAAACATGCATTACTAGCTGCTGTTTTAAGAGGAAACCCAAAACTGAACTAGAAAAGTTCACTTCTTTTACTAATTAAAAGAAAAAACTTTCATTATCATCTGCTGGAATCTGAGTCTTAAATTACAATGTCCCACCATTTCAACAACCTTTCACTTCCATTAATTTGAAGTACTCCTGAATTGAAGTTTGCATAGTAACAGGAGGTACCCACTATAATTTTTTATTTTTTATTTTTTTGAAGGCCAAGGTATAATTATTCAGTAATAATTGAAACCAAAATTCGATGGATCAGTTCCCAAAAATGGTATTACCGAATTTTCCAATGAACAATCAGAGAATGCAATAAACAAAAGGAAACCCACAAGACAAAAAAAAAAGTAAAATTGCATCATTTCCTCACCAGCACATGCTTAGATCATAACTCCAACCAAAATAGCTGCGCAATAAATACCCAAAATGGCATCCAAGGGTGTGGCTTAATAGTCTCAAGTTCAAATTTCAAAAAAAACAAAAAACACCAGGGGACTTCTTCCCATCTTGTACATGGTGATAGAGTTACGTGATAACTGTTGTTGGTGAAAGGTGATAGTTACACAGTGGAACTAGTCGAGGTGTACAAAAGTCGGCCTACACCACAGTTATCTTTAACGGTACTTTCAAGAGAAAACTGCAACTCGACCAAAAAAACAACAACATGAATCTCATAAGTGGACGCCACGACATATACAAAACTTAGGCTTAACTTTGCCCTACTCTTTGTGAAGTAGAGAGTTCAGGTAGACCTTCGACAATTAAAAACTTCCATAATAACAAAAAGAAAACCAAACAAAAGATAAGAACTTTACTATTAAACTCATAAAATTCACATCAATTTTTTCATTTTCCCATACATATAACAGTTAAATCCACAAAATACAATAAACACCCAAAAAAATAAAATCCACGAAAAAATTCAATCTTTTATCAGATTAGAAACACAATGCAAAAGGAAGAATTGAAAATCTTTACCTGTTCTTCACCCATGAGTTCCTGCAACCTAGCTTTAAGTTCAGGTCCATGTCTACCACCACTTTTCGCATTGATAAACACAACGATCGGCGATTCCGCCGGCTGAGGCGCTTCAGCTCCAACAGCATTAGCCATATCATAATGCCGCATCACAGAATCAACATCCTTGTTCTGAATCGCTTCTTTAATCGCTACCCTTAAATACTCGGGGATCGTAATCCTCTTCCTCAAATATTCCTTCTGTATCGTCGTCCCTGTACATCCCCAAATTGTATCTATCACCGATGATCTCCCTGAAGCCGCCGTGTTCCGACTGGTTGGTATATCCGTCGTCGATAACTCCGGCGAACCCATGTGAAATGACTATTTTACCCCTCACCCCCTTTTTTTCAAATTAAATTATTAATCGAAAATTGATTAAATGCCAAAAAAAATGTGTCGAATACGTATAGGAAGAGAATAGGTTGGGAGTGGGGGTGTGGGGCCCGGGGGGTGTTGTGAAAGTGAAGATGAAGAAAGGTATTGAAATGGTGTTTGAATTTGGTTTTAAGAAAAGAATATTTAATAGTTAATATTTGGAATAATATTTTTTATTAAATATAAACTTAAGATTTATATATTTATGGTAATTATCAATGACAGATATTTAAAGTTGACACTAGCAATGGCTTACATATTTTAATTATCCTAGTTATAATTAGATAAATACTTTTTATTGATAGTGTCTTAAAACAAAAATATTATAATAGAAACTAATAAAGTATGTTGATACTGTATATTAGAATCAAATTTATCGATAATGTATAAAATATATAACTTTGATATATTAATATCGATAATGTCTTTGTCAAGACTTTTACTCATAAATGCGTTATGATAAGTACTTTAGCCTAAACAATAACATAATGCTAAGTACGAGGCATAACTTAACATATGTTTATAACAAAACGTATATTTATTTGAAGACTTATAGTACATTGGACATCAATATTAAAAGAGATAATAGAATAAAATTTTTATTCAAGATAATAAATTGTTTTTCACTCTGTGAGTGTGTATTACGCTTACACGTCATCAGCTACATAAAAAAAATATTTCATTCTCTTTTTTCATTTATTTTTAAATTTGAAGCCAAACATTAATACCAGCTGCTGAATATATGTTTAACCCATGCTCTTTCAAACATACGATATGTCTCACGTATTTTTTTCTAAAATTTCTTCGTGGGTGTTGATGGTGATATATGGTGATAGTGATGGAAATGGAGTCGCCCGTAAAGAAATGAATGAAGGAAATATCAATAATAATGTTTTTTTAAAAAAAAGTTTATATAGTCAATATATACAAGTAATAATCTCTAAAATATATATTGACTTAAATCGAAAAATGTTTATATCAAACAGATTAATTTTAGTACGTGATTGCTTAATAATTAAAGTGTGATCTATTATGTATCCCTATTCGTCCGTGCATGAATACATATTACTTAATCATAGATACATGCATGCGTATGAAAACATAGTTAAGTAATAAATGTTTGTTAAAATTTCATATCGAATGTGAGTAAATTAAATATTGTAGAGAATTAAATTCTTGCGATTGAGCTCTTGGAAGAGGTGATCAAATATTTGTTTTTGTGACTAATTAAAAAGAAATGGTGATATATAAATTGAGACAAAAAGAATAGTCATAATGAACAAATTTTGCTTTAACTTACAACTAAATTGAGATAAAAGGAAATAGTCACAACTATGATGGATGCATATCTAGACACCTCAACTTGTCACTTTAACTTACAAAATAATTATCTAAACATCTCCAAAACTTATGTGTATGTCATGCCAGCTTCGGGTATCCCATGAGAGACATACAAAATGAAGATCAATGACTTAAAAGTGTTTTGATGTGTATTCTCAAAGTTTGAGTATTCAATCAGTTGTCAGTTAAAATCAAATTAAAATATCTATGTATTATATATTATATCTATCAAAAAACATATTAGATACGAGCTATAATTCTTGATGATAAATTTCATATCTAATTCCTGATTTCTTTTTAATGTATTATCCAAGAAATATGAATATTTTTGTTGTATATCATTAGTGCATAAAACTTAAAATTTCATGAGTGAAAGGTAAGTATATATGAATATATATACTAATAAAGGTTATGGTGGAGTGCTAAGTACTCTTTCATTCCTAACTAGAAGTCTCAGATTTGAGTCATCTTGGGTATGGAGTCGCCTTTGTTAGGGAGCGTTTTACCTCCCAATATGGGACTTTCTGGTGCAAATCTGAATTTAGTCGAGCCCCAATATGGCTATCGAACACCGGCTGAAAAACTAAAAGAAAAAAATATATAGATGTATATATTTGCATTCCATTTTTGGTTAGGTGGTTTGGGGCTTCCTCCCATGACAGTTCCATTTTCATATGCTGGCCAAAGGCCATGGAGTATGAATTCATCTTGAGGGATTGGTTCTATGCATTTGCCATTAATTCACCTAACAATTAATCGCAATTTGTTAAATATTGACTATGATCAAAAGTATTTGGTACTTTTAAGTTTTAACAATCAAAATTGCTTATAATTATATTTGACAAAATATTTCATATCTACCTCAAATATAAAGAATCATTTTGTGTCAGACTCACAGGATCATCATGCCGTATAATATTCATCGAAATTTGATACTTATATTAAATCGATAAATTCATAATATAGTATTTACTTTGCATGTACTTTTATTTTTTAAGTATTATTAATTGACAATAACACATACTCCGACCTTGAGTTATCACATAAATATAATATATTTGATATGATTTAATGTAAACACTAAATGTGAGTAATCTTTTTAATAAAGGGTACAATCGAAGAAGAAACCGACCGAATTTGAATTTTAGATTTTTCATATGAAATCAATCCGCTTTTATCGATTAGAGTCTATTATTTCTTGTACAAATCTATTTTTCATTGCGAGCCCAAATAACTATGATGACCATGGGTTTAATCATTTCAGAGCAAGTAAGGGTCATGACTTTAAGTTATATCGTTATCTATTATAATTATAAAAGTAAAAAGAAAGAATTAGATTCAGACGTAAAAGACGTATTAATAATAATAATAATAATATATATATATATATTCAAATAAAGAAAAGAAAAATGTCTTATCAACCATTTAAACATTTTAATCATAGCATCAGTTTTCAAATATATAATCAAGCTTGGTTGGCCTAGTGGCTAGCTTGTCAAAGTACAAGTAATCCATATCGTGTCGCTTAAGCAAGTGTTGGAGGTTCGATCCCCGCGTTCTAATAGTCAAAAAGGTCCTCCAAATTAATTTTTTGGTCCAAATTCATACGGACCTAACTACAGGTCATAGAAACTTCTGCAGTTCGTAGTTAATGTATTTGTTAAAATTTAGGATATAACTGAATGATGCAATTTATTTTAATCTACATTTATATATTCCAATTTTGACGATAAATTTAAGTCAAAAAGTGATTGGTCGCGTCTAAATAATTACACAAATCTCTTATATATGAGGTGCATCAATAGTTGTTTACAAGAAAATATATACTCGTTTTCTAAAGTGATTAGTTTCAATTCTCAAAAATAAACAACATGAGTATTGTGCTAAAAGGTTTTTGAGATGAGGGCTCCCAGGAAACAGCCTCTCTACTTCTATGAGGTAATGATAAGGTCTGCATACATTCTACCCTCCTCAGACCCCATTTGTGGGATTGCACTGAGTATGTTATTGTTGTTGTTGTTGAGTATTGTGCTAAAAATTTTGTTGGATACTTTGAGTTCCTTCGAAATCAATATTCAAAGAGAAATAAAATAAAACTTTTATTCAAGACAAATAATTATTTTCACTCTGTGAGTGTGCATTATGCTTATTTGTCATTAGCTACATCATATTCCATAATCACTTTATTTATTCTAAGCCAAACATTACTCTCAATTATTAAATATATATTTAGCTCATGATTTTTCAAACATAGGATATGCCATGTCTACTTCTTCTTGAAGCATCGTAGGTGGTCGTCGTGGTGGTGGTGGAGATGGAGACCTAAAAAAATGAATAAAGTAAAATCAATGTAACTCAAACAAATATGTGTGTGTATAGTCAATGTATATAATTAAACTATAAAATTAAGTTAAATTATAAAATATTTATTAACATATATTGTTGATTTATACAATTGTAAAATTAAATAAATAGACACATGCATCCTATATGACAATAAACATATGATAACACATAGGACACAAAAATGTCATATAAGGTGTCGCTCATGGCAAAAGTGTCTATTTGTTCAAATATATACAAGTTTAAGTGCCTACGCATATTCAAAATTTAAGAAAATAGATATTAGCTGAGACCAAGGCAAAAGGCATGTTTATGTATTATACCTTTTTAATTTAATAATGTTTTTATTCCAACCTCTACGTTGCATATTTTAGACCACAAAATTCAAAAAATATTTGATATTATATATATATGTTTAGTTTAACACAACAATCTTTTAAAGGTTGTCTTACTTTTTTTAAACTTCGTACCAATTCAAATTAAAATATAGATATAAAATAAAATACAAGGTGTATATAATATCTTCTAACATGTTTCTAAAGCCATGCGTTTTCAAAAGTCTTATAGTCATGCAAATATTATCACATAACTATTAAAAAATCGCTAATTT
>DF357449.1:155219-166416 GCA_000787875.1 Solanum virginianum | reverse complement strand
ACCTTTAGCCTTCTGAGTTCTGCATCTCTGAAGGTAATTGTGCACTTTACAAATACGTTTTCCCCTAAGAAGTGGTTCTTCTTCAAAGCATATGTCGATCCCATGCCTGTAAACCATACCATACTTAATATATTGAAACCAAAGGATGATATATCGAAAAAGGTGCACCAGGAAATCAGAAGCCAATTGTACAAACCGCTTTTTGTAGTATTCTATGTAGGTAATGAATTTTCCAGTTCCCACATCCAATAATGAGTTGCAATTCAAATTATTCGAAAAACCAGTAATGCAGTATATATGGCCATTATGAGGTGTAAAGACCAACGAATTCTCCAACATGCAGCTACATACAGCCCCAGTTTTGATGTTCACACTGCGTTTACGATTTTGTGTAGAACAGCAATCCATATGATTATCCCCGAGAACTTGAGACGGAAACAGCAAAGAATTCACACATTGCCAATCTATTTCAGGGGTAGTACCCAAAGATGGGAGCAAAAGATAATCAGAAACTGCAGAACCAATAGGCGATTGAACTGCAGCCAAAGCGCCCTGCAGTTTACTCAGATCGCGGTCAAGAAGAATTCTGAAGATGCTGACTTGAAACCTCTGACACCGTCGAATCTGGAGAGAAATAGACAAAAAGTATCACCAATCATCTTTACAAGTAACATGTAAAGAGATGATAAAAGCCATCAAAATTATAGTCACCTCTTCAGAAGTAAGTGTAACAACTTTACTGTAACTAAGTTGAACTTGCAAGCGCCCCCTCCTATCAATGTCCAAGTCAAATGTCAATATTTCATTATATTAGAACAGCAAGTACAATCCCATGAAGCTGGAAATCGTTGTAAGAGTCATGTTGCAACTCGACAAGGTAGCAGTAGTACGCTGCTTCTGAATCATTGCTGCAATGACTAACCAATTCTCGTGGAAAATATTTTGGTTCTTCAACAGTATGCGTTTGACATTCTGCATGATATAATAGGTCTGAAGTCAAGCATCACAATCCCAAAAACCACATTAGATAAAAGATGTTAGAATTACCCAAGTCTTTCATGATGGTTTCTTCCTCCAGGATATCAGGAACAAGATTGTCAGTCAAGGCACCCACACGATGAAGTTCTTTACAAGCTTCCAGGCAAGCAAGTTGCTTCAATATTTTGCTATTCCCCTGTACACTAATAATTCTTTGCAGTGGGCAACTTTTGGGAAGTTGTAGCGTGCAGGTTCCTGTTTCCTTATCAATCAGGCACCTAGGATTGGGTTTGAAGTACCTACAATTGAATTGAATGTCAGACCATAATGTAGTAATTAACACATGAAATACTCAAAGATACCAGAATCCATAACACATAGCAAGGAATATGCAGTACAAACCCATCCGACGGTAGCCTTGAGCAATAGAAGTATAACAAAGACACGCTAGAACTGAGGGTGACAACTGCTCCCGTGCTTTCAACTTTGTAGCAAGGCTCATCATACAATTCATCATCTAGAGGTGAACACGGAATAGAAGCATGAAGTAATGATTCTTGCCGCATTATCTCCCCACTAGCCATATAGTTTTGCATGCGAGTAAGGGTTGAATCATCCCCACTAGAATATGAGTCAACATGAGAATGATCAGTCCCTCGTTATAATCAAATCTTCCAAATTATATCATTGATACTTGCACATAACATCAAGAGCTAAATTAATTGCTTGTCTATCAGATTCTTTTAGATAAACTATTTAATCTTTTTATAATGGTAGTGCAATAGCAAGCGGCGATTACAGAACTCTGAAAAATATTCATGTATCAATTAGAATAGATTGACAAACATACCTTCTGACCATCAGAAGAAAGTCGGAGTTCTGCATTCGAGCTCGTCCACGAGATTGTATAAAGCTACAAACAGTAGATGAGGGATCAAATCGGATGACAAGGTTGCAACTTTGAACATCCAAGCCCTCTTCAAGGATAGATGTCGCTACAATAATGTTTACCTGCAATGTTCGCATGGATATCAGACTTTAAATCTTCAGAAACTATCCAGAAAAAAAAAAAAAAAAAAAAAAAAAAAAAAAAAAAACTTCCAACTTACCAGCCCCTTGTGAAATTCTTCAATAATTTTATTTTGTATTTTCCTACTTTGTGACTGAACCATAGAAGTATGTCCTGCTGTGTACTCAATTCTCCAACCACTAAGTTCCGGAAGCAACTCATTCAATAAAGACCGAAGAACAATGGCTGTAATAACTCTCTCAACAAATATGATGCATCTCAAATCCTTCTGGTCCCTGTTACCAATAAGGTTGTTTGTAAGTAATCACTAAATATATAATCCTACTTCCCAACAACAGAATGGATGATCTCAAAAACTATCCAAATTAAATCCCAAGGGGAGTTCATATAATTATTGATGAATCCAAAGAAAGCTCAAGAACAATACAAAGGAACTGCAAGAGGTCGTTTGGTAGAATGTATTAGCAAAAATAACGCATGCATTAATTAGGTGTATTCGAAGTACCTTGTTTGACACACTTTTTCATGCTATGTTTAACTAATGTAAGCATTAGTTATACAATCTATTATGTATTAAGGTGTGTATTACTAATACATCAATTACTAAGTATTAGTAATGCAAGGGGATTTATTGCATGCATTAGCATGGTTAAACACCCAATTGCCCCTCAAAACCTCTTTTTACATCTTTTTCCACCATATTTGTAGAGGATATCTTTGTAAATAAATAATTATTTAAAATTTTATGTAATGCATGCTATATTTAATACACCAAACCAAAGAATACAAACGAAGTATCTCATCATAATTATTGCAAGCATAACTAATACAATCATTACTAATACACTCTTTTTAGCATTATTTTTATACACCCTACCAAACGCCCCCTAAGTGTGTAAGATCTTACAAATATTTAATTGCATCAGCACTAAATCACATATCACTGTATATGTGCTACATCAAAATCTCTGAACAAGAAGTAAAGCAGGTCCATTTTGCCCAGGTGAACAAAAAGATGACCTTCGTTCTTTGAAAGAGTCTCTCACAGACACAAAATGTTAAAAGAATCCTACCGACCACTTCTCTTTTTCTCTATTTATTCTCCAAACATACAATAGATTGTACTGACATTAAAGCTTTTGACTAATTAGTAGATTCATTATTCAACCGCTCTCACCTGTACTCGAGAAGAGACTCTAGAAGACAATTAACTTTGGATGACAAATATCCAGCATGCGCATTTGCCTGAATATCACCACCAATTGACCAATGTGGACCTACGTTCACACGGAAGAATGAGAGACAGATAGCAGAAGGAAATCAAAAAACAATCTTACAGCTCAGGGAGAAAAGAAAATGGATGTTGCTAACTATAATACCTGAAGGTAAGCAAGCCGAGAAAATCTTAGATGCACCCAAGCTGAAATCTCTTGAAATTGTTTGAGCACATGCATCGAACTCCCCCCATGAAAAGAAATCATTTCCTTCACATGACAAGAACTCGGCTGCCTGATTCAAAACAAAGTCACGAGGCCGAAAGGTTTGCTTATTTATTTTTGCGCCAGCAATGATCAAAAGTTACCTTGAAAGCCAGCCATGCACCCATCTCACTCAAACAAAATAAGAAAGATGAATAAAGTTTTGATAAACGTCTTCTTGCAGATCCAGCACTCATAAACATTTTCTGATTGCACACAATTATAGAGAAAGAGGCAACATAAGCTAAATGATAATTGATATTTTCAGAGGACGAAAGGTTTGCATGAACATTCTGCAAAGTAGAAAGACAAAATCCATTGGCTAAAGAATTGATGTTTACCTTTTCTTTCAACCTTTCCAGGTCATGCACTAAAGTAAGAAACAATGTGCAAGGAATATCCACATGTTCATATATCTTCAGCTTCGGATTTGAGAATGGGATATACTCCGCTAGAACAGATTCACTGCTACACGTATATACCTTCATTTGCAAAGGGTGATCACAATTAGAGGAATGGAAGATATATATATATATATATATATATATATATATATATATATATATAAATGTGTGTTTATGACTTTCTGCATCTAAAAGAGATATGACAATCATCCAAGAGCTAAAATTTTAATGTTTTCACAGGTTTCTTCTCTGAACTAAAAGAAGATTAATTGAGAGAACCTTCGAATTCATGAGATTCTCAAGGTCACGAATCTTTTGCCAATAACTATATGCTGTGCTAGAACCTGCATAGAAAGTATAAACATGAGAATCGAGAGAAATTGAATAACCAGTTCTTTAACAGTGTGATGCCGAAACGTCTAAAAAGATGTCCAAAAGCAATAAGATCAAATCCACCAACCTTTAGACTTTATAGGGGAAGCAGTCATCCCAAATATTCTTGGAAGTTGTGCACTCTCATGGGTTAACTGGTGATGATAAAATTCCTGAAAGAAAATTAACCCTCTAAGATAATAATTTTTCGAGTGCCATACCAAGTCAGGCTCAAGCAGGATTCTAATTAAGGCTTTTCTTATGTGGGTCACATATGTACAAAAGAACCAATCGCATGCCCACAGGGGCTTCCATATCAGGTAAATGTACATATTGCATAGTGTGCCTGTTAATGAATTCATACACTACACGTCTTTGTGCATTCTGTCTGATCTCCTTTTGGTCAACTTTTGAAATAAAATATTGTTAAAGTGGCAGCAACTACACAATAATAATGATATCCATAAACAAGTTGATTTAACGCTGCTCCATTCTTTTCTTTTGTGTGTGTGTGAGCATTGTTAAGTTTGAGCTGCTCCATTCTTTCTGCTTAATGACGTAAAAAGGAGCATACTGTCCCTGAGAAGAAGTAGGGAACCAGGAGAGTGACACGAAATATATTACAGCATTGTCCATTTGAAGAAATTGCATTACTTCAGACATATAATCAGCAATTTGCACAAACTGTTCTACAGAAAATTCCATCAAATAACATACCATCATTATGCGGGCATAGGGGTGCTTGCCTCGTGCATTGTGGCACTCATCAAATATTATAACTTTTATCATGTTTATTTGTAAATAGCTGTGTCTCAAAGCAGCAAGTAATATATCCGGAGTCATAACAAGTACCTGAAAGACAAAACCCTGTGGTGATTACTTATGACAAAACCAAGTAATATATATACAACGTCAAACTTAATTCCAGCATATAAATGCTGAGCGTCAGATCTAATATATTCGAAGAGAGCCCTGTCAAACACAGAACCTTAAGGCAAACAACAACTCATCAGCAACTTCCCTTCGAGAATAGCATTCAGCATATTACTACTCCATGAGATCCCAAAACCAGCAAATATGAGCAGTTAATTTCAAGAGCTTCTACAACCATTTCTTTTCTTAACTAATCTGTACAAAATGTTGCTTTGGTTCACTGGAATTTTGATCTCCAATGGTTACCGGGATGAGATAGACAACAAAATGCATGCTGGGTGTAACTAATACTCATAACCAAACACAAAATAAAATAATTTCAAATTTTATCCCGGATTGTTATCCATTACCCCACTAACCAAACAACCCCTAAATGTGCAAAGTAAGGTTGTGGCAGATTTGACCCTTCAGCTGTCGTCATTACATGCAGGCTTTACTTTAGCCTAGAAGCATATACTCCATGTACCATTAGTTTTGGCAATACAAAGGATCGATAAACAGTCACTTCCATTTTATTCCCATATAGTTGTTTAGTAACTTTAGGAGGTTTAGTTAGTAGTCTCAATATTCTTTCAAGGCACTTTCCATTTTCTGATTGCACACAATTATAGAGAAAGAGGCAACATAAGCTAAATGACAATTGATATTTTCAGAGCAGGACGAAAGGTTTGCATGAACATTCTGCAAAGTTAAGCAACCTCAAACAGTATAAAAAACTGCACAACACGAAGAAACTATTGGGAAAAAAACAGTTCTACAATCTTTAGACGGGAGAGAAATTAGTGGATACATCCATTCATAAAAATATACACATTAAGATGATGAATTTTAAGGGACAAGATTGAGAAGCTAGAAGTACTACCTGAGTCACCAAAACAACCTTCGGGACTAAGAAAACAGCTATGCACGGAGACGGCTTTCGAAGAAGGTAAGCATAGCTTCTAAGAAGCATAATTGCAATCAAGGTCTTTCCAGAACCAGTCTCCAAGTAAACAATGGTGTTCTGCTTTAATGCAGTCTCCAAGGCTTCCAACTGATAACTACATGACAAAATCAACACATATAACAAAAGTTCATGTTTTTAAGAAAATGTCTTTTTTCAAGTTGTTTTTTTGAACTCCATTGAAAGAGAAAATAACTATAAGATGCCAACCTTCTTGCAAAAGGCAGAGGGTCAGCAGAGAGCTGTTGGTTTCCAGAGACTGTAACATCAGTTGGCTCCATTCTCTACATTAACATCAGACACAAACAAACTAAAGACATCAACAAAGTAACACAAGTTAAACAACATACTCGCAAAGAAAATGGCAACCTAGTGATCATACATAAAGCACCTATTTTATCTACACATTTAGAGAGAGTCCAAATCCAAGAAAAGTAAAGGAATCAAACTAGCAAAAAAGAACAAGGTTTTGCAAGTTCAGCACATATAATCAAAAGATTTAATACCTCGTGGAAAAGCTCATTTCAAAAAATGCATAAAAGAGTTATTTTTATGAAAACAAACATAGAAAATAGTCAGATTGCTCCCCTGTACCAGCTTGAGCAGCCGAAATATTGATACGGGGAGATTGGGGATCGGCTGAAACATAATGGCAACCTAGTGATCATACATAAAACCACCTATTTTATCTACACACTTACAAGAAACACAGAGAGAGCCCAAATCCAAGAAAAGTAAAGGAATCAAACTAGAGAAAAAAGTAGAAAGAACAAGGTTTTGTAAGTTCAGCACATATAATCAAAAGATTTAATACCTCATGGAAAAGCTCATTTCAAAAAATGCATAAAAGAGTGATCTTTATGAAAACAAACATAGAAAATAGTCAGATTGCTCCCCTGTACCGGCTTGAGCAGCCGAAATATTGATACGGGGAGATTGGGGATCGGCTAAAATACTCCAAGATGCACATTTGGGGATTCGATGATAAAAATCAGACAACGATCTACGGATACTCAATTCCAACATTGACATCAGACAAAACTATCCAAGATAAACATTTGGGGATTCGATGATAAAAATCAGACAACGATCTACGGATACTCAATTCCAACATTGACATCAGACAAAACTAACATAAAGACAACAAGAAATAAACAAAGGAAAAACGTGCCACACTCGTGTCAACACGACATGGGTGTGGGATCCGTGTCCAATTTGGTCAACCGGCTACGGGTAATTTGACCAGAATCGGTAGAAAATTTCAACGGTTTTAATTATTTTTGTAATCAATACAAAAGCTAAGGTGAAATTGAAAAAAAATAGAAATTTCTTTGTCACGCCTTTTTCTTTAATTTCCTTCTAGGATTCTCATCAAATTCTCTACATATATCTCATAATTTAAGTTCAAGTTCTATCACTCTATTTTTAGATATTTTGATTATTTTTAGGCGAATCCCCGTGCACGTATCCATATATGAATCCATATCCCCGAATCTTAAAAAGATCTAACCTCTAGATCCGCACCCGAGCCCAAGCAACTTAGTCTAAGAGTACATACATCAAATCAGAAAGAAAAAAAAAGACTATCTGCAAGTAAAAGAACATATAATCAAAGATTTATCTCCCATGGAAAACCCCATCTCAAAAAATGCATAAAAAAGTGATCTTTATAAGAAAGAAACACAAAGATAGTCAGCTGATTCCATAAATTTGATATCTACATTATCATTGTACCAAACAAACATAAAGACACCAACAAAGTAACAAAGATGAAACAGAAAACAACCAGGTGACATACCAGGGCTAAAGCAGCCTATTTATCTGCACACACTTTGCACCATTTCAGAAAAACACATATCCCAAAAAAACAAGCAATACCCAAGAAAGGAACACATATCAAATAAGAAAAACACCAAGAAAAGAACACATATCAAATAAGAAAAACTAAACAAGATTATGCAAGTAAAAGAACATATAATCATCCATTTCATAAAAATGCATAAAAGATTTTTATGAAAAGCAAACACATAAATAGTCAGCTGACTCCATTAATTTGTTATCTACATTATCATTGAACCAAACAAGCATAAAGACACCAACAAAGTAACAACATCAAAATACCAATAAAATATACGCAGATCTCACCACTATAACTCATATACGATGGATAGGCTATTTCCAGAAGAGCACAACGCCCGGTGCACTAAAGTTAATGTTGTGAACAGAAAAGATGGGCCCAACCACAATGGTGATACGCTAGAGACTATTTTCAAAGTTTAACCTGTGGCATACCAGAGTAAAAGCAGCCTATTTATCTAAATACCCTTTGTGCCATTTCAAAGGAACAACAACAAAAACCAATATCCAAGAAAAGCACACATATCAAACCCAAAAAGAAAAAAAAAGTTGTAAATATAACAACATATAATCAAAGATGTAAGCACCCATTTCATTAACAATGCATAAAAAAGTGATCTTTATTCAAAACAATCAAGAAAACTCACTGGCTAGAGTTGAATTGCAAGAACTTTGAAAAGGTATTTGCCAGCAGCTTTTCAGTGTATAGTGAGTGATGAAGAATAAGTGAGACAGAAGGCACATACAATGCGTAAACTTATATAATAGTAGGAAACATACTCCCCCCACCCCACCCCACAAGCACCCCTTGGGAAAAAGCAAAAATAGTACTACAATAAATACCCCAAATCTTTTTTACTCTGAAAGAGAAAGTGGGTAATGAAAATAATACAATCACTATATATACTCTTGTTCTTTCGTTTTTCCTATATTAGCCTTGGGAATATGAATATTGAGTTGCGCAAAAATCGAATCGATTAATAAAATACAATAATTATATACTTTTATTTTTTCTTTTTTCCTATATTAGCCTGGAAATATGTTTATTAGGGGTGCACAAAAATTAAATTGATAAAAAAATATTATTAGTTTATTATTATTAGGTTATCGAATTTTTAATAATTTTAAAAAAATATTGAATTATTGGTTTGAGATTGATTTTTACTATCGGGTTATTGGGTAAATCAATAACTAAATAAAATTATAATAATTTACTATTTTACCCATTTGTCAATATTAAATAGTAGTAATTTAATAGTAATAAGACACTATAACAATACTTTACCTATTTGGACATCTTGATTTTGGCTTTAATTTTAATTTGTAATTAACTAATTATAGTTTTTGCTAATTTGTAAACATAGTCGTCGTACTAGATCTGATTTTATTAATGCAAATTCTTATTATCATTCTTATTGAGCAAACCAAAAATCAAACTATTAAGAATTTAAAACCGATAAAATTTCTTTTGTTAGTTTGTTATTGATTTAACATATTTAAAAATTGATAAATCAAATCGATAATGCATAAAATCAAACCGAATAGTATGATACACACCCTTAATATTTAATACCAATTGATTTTTTTACATATGAGAATTTGGATAAAGATGAGTGTCAACACCACAATTATTTTAGATGGTATATGTTTTATTTTTTTGATTTTAATGATCTTGATTCGAGTTTTCGTAGATATAGATGATAAATATATTTTATTTTTTCAATTTTAATGATCTTGATTCGAGTTTTTTTTTGTTAAAAAATGGGCCTGATTTATTAATATACTGTCACAAAAGTTAATTAATGATGACAAAAATAAATATGTATATTTATTTCAAATGGTTATACTTGTAAAAAATAATTTATCTATATCTATCTATTTTAAAAAGGGGAGTTAATTTATTTATTATATAAAAATAATAGATAGTATAGCATTAATTATGAGATTTAGTAAAAGTTTTTCTTTTACCATAAACATTAAGTGTCCGCGTTGAATCCTCACTTGTAAATTAATGATGACAAAAACAAATATGTATATGTATTTCAAATGGTTATACTTATAAAAAAAAATTCATCTATATCTATCTATTTTAAAAAGGGGGGGGTTAATTTATTTATTATATAAAAATAATAGATGGTATAGCATTAATTATGAGATTTAGTAAAAGTTTTATTTTTACCATAAATATTAAGTGTTGCATTGAATTCTCACTATTTTAAAAAATATGTACTAAATGAAAGCTCAATGATAATGACATGTAACAACTTGTAAGATACAATTTTGTTTCTTTACGTATTTAATATTCGATGTTCATATTAAAATAATTATTTAAAATTCATAGGGATCATTAAAAAAAAGACCTCCCTTTCAAAAAAAATTTCATATCATAATTCAAACTCGAAACCTTATATCGAAGAAAAAGCAGGTTCATCTATCGCACAAACCATAAAAATGCTATTTTTTTAATAATGTGGAAAGAACATTTTGAAATGTTAGTCTATAAGAATTCAATTGTCACTAAATCATTAGTGAAAAATAGCACTTTTTTGTCTTTTTCTTTTTTGATGTTGAAAGGAGAAAACTTTGTCTCCAAGAAAAGCTTTTACCACATGTGAAAAACAAATAGACAAAAGAACTTTCTAGAGTAGATTTTACATATTCAAGAAATATTATATTAATCAAACATTCACTAAAAATAAATACAATATCTGTATAATATAATTTTATATATATCAAACAATTATTTATTACCACTAAGTCAATATCATAATTATATTATTAAAAAGATGTGATGAAATGGTTAAAATTTGAAAATTTTGATTCTTGAATTTGCCCTATGAAAATACAGAATTTCTTAGTGTGTATAAATTTCTATTCCATGATTATTTAAATTAATTGAATAATAAATATTAATTAAAAAAATTGGTTGAAATAGTTATTAATTTTTGACTCATTAATTTATCCATGAAACAATTTTTTTTATTTTATTTGAAATTTTTGAAGTTAGAGTTTGTTTGTCTGTTTAGTCATAAAAAGAAAAAATTATTCAGTAAACACATTTTATTTTTAGTTTCAATGTTGTTGCTTTGGGTTTTTGTATGCAAAATATGGACCTGATTTATCAATTATATACTATTTTCTCCGTTCCATTTTATGTGACATTTTTTTAGTCTGTTCTAAAAAGAATGTCACCTTACTCATA